>JAMKCH010064604.1:0-12840 GCA_023653785.1 Ophioderma brevispina
AGGGGGCGAAATAACACACTAGAATGAAACAAAAGACTGTTTCCCATGCATGACTTAATTCTGATTTGAATGTAGTTTCTTTTGGAGGGAAATTTGATTGTTGACAAGGATGTGCTGTAAGCGTCATTGATGTGGATAGTATAAGCCATCATAGCCATGACGGAAAATGGTCTTTATGATAAATTCTACTAGAAACTGCAAGTATCAAGCAGTGAGGCAGAGATTTGCTGCCACGTATCCTAATGAGAGAAGCGTGCTCCAAATAAGAGGATACAGTGCATTATAAGGAAGTTTGACCAACATATAACTGTGCGAAATTGTCATGCCAATGGTTCTGGAAGAAAGTCCAAATACTGTCAGCATTTTTCTTGTCCCCTGTTGTGTGCTTGAAACCCTTCAACACAAGGTACATGTGTTCTGACCTATTTTGTTCTATTTAGTACAAAAGTCCATTTTCAGTGATTGTCATCCATAAATCAACAGAAATCCTTAACAATCCATGCAATCAAACACTAATACACTACCATGGATAAAAGACTACATATCAATAATTGTACCCTCCATAGGAGAAAGAAAAAACTTGTGATTTTTGAATTTTATAATATTTTTTGAAAAATGGGCAAGTGATGGGGAGCAACTTTTTTGCCACAGCCTATATTGACAAATATTGTTTCCTTGTAAATCAAGTTGTGATTATAATAATTAATTATACAGGGAAGAGTAAAGAACCTACCATTGATGTGTTGAGTGAACTCCACTGCCATTGAGTGTGTTTCTCTGCATCCGTTTGGTGTGTACACCTGGAGATCAAAATTATCACACCAAGAGCTGATCAATCCTCCATCATTAAGTAGACCTCTGAATGTGAAATCTTGTTCCCCAGTCATCTTGGCTGCTGATTTCCTGTACCGACGAACTTCGTCATAGCTTGCAACATACCCGTGGTCATGTAGAATGTCTATAATTTCTCTTAACCCAAAGCGATGGTGAATTTTGACAGCAAGACCGAGCGTTGTTTTTTGGTTACCTGACCTTGTGATCAGACATTTACTTGACTGGGTCAAACTCAGAAACTTCTTGGTGACTTCACCTTTTGATACCAGCTTTGATATTAGGTAGAGGAGGCTCTCATTAGTACTTTCTTTTACTTTCTCGAGCTTAAAGTCTCCCAAATTATAGGTCTGTACTGATTTTGGGAGGAATTAGAATTTTGCCGTGACTTCAGCAGAGTGATTTCTTGGCTTAGTCAGTAACTAATCATTGTGTATGACCTTCGACAAGTTTCAACGTCTCGGTTAGATACTTCCGAAAGCATATAATACTGGCACATCCATTTACACGTAAAACAATAAGGCTATCTCCGAGATGTTTTTCTAACCTTCGGATCAGAAGAGCCCTATCATTTCAATTCCTGTCCATTTCAGTGTCACCATAACACCAGAGTTGCATTGATGAATGGATACACCAGCAGAAGTGGATGTACAGGGGGCTTCGGCATAATTTGAAAGTTGCGATACCCTCATATATCTCTACTGAGTTCCACATTTTAGCATGGCGGGTGTTTCTTGTAAGGTATCTACAACAACATACTTAAAGTTAAGGCAATTTCAGTAGGATCGGTTCTTGCTTTCTGAGTAATTGAGTGTCGCAATATTTCGCTTGAAACAAATGTTGTGTAACAATCCAGATGATACTGTGCATCGCCGCAATGCAAGTCTGTAATGGGCAGCAGTGATCTAAACTACCGCCCCCTTCGGCAACATAGTCCACCTCTTTCATTGCATCCCTTGAGAAATGTCTGCTTCATCTCTACTGTTCTACAAATAACAGCTCTATCTTCTCCATCGTCCTGGATGCTTTGGATCCTTGGGTAAGCAGTCTTTTGCTGCAGATTTGACACTGGCGACGAAAGTTAAATGCAGGATAATTAGACCTCAGTTTTGGCAGTGTGCTTTCACTTGGAGGATATGCTTGATCCTAATGAGCTTGAGATACCTCTTTATATGTCGTGGAAGAGTGTATGTAGAAATGCACGCCTTGTGAAAAGTAACCTTAAATCTGGATCATTTTCTAGCTGTTCCTTCAATTTTACATAAGCATAAGTCATTTCTGGCAATGCTGGAGGAAATTACAACTTTCTATTCTAGCTTTCCCTCCAGTACTTAAAGGATCTCTTTGTCAATTGAAAGTTTTTTTAACATTCTATGAGCCATAGTATGTACTTGATGTTATGCTAGTTGCTAGTTGTCATACTATGACACATGAAAATAGAAATCATGTTGATGTTTATTTATGTTTAATTTTACGGTCCGTATGTTCAAAAGAGTAAGGCCTGATTTAAGGTTACGAGCTTGTATAAGTAAAATTGTACCAGAAATGATATTTTCCTTTGCATAACTGATTCTGTATTATTTAAATTTGGCAAATGCTTCATAAACTGCTATTTACTTTAGAAAGGATGTAATGAGTAAAGCTATGTTCCTGCCATAGCTAAATTTCACTTAAATCTTTTGTGCATATGGCCATATGTCATGAACTGCAATCATCGAAAAAAATATTTGGGGACACTTGATGCAATTTATTGGAATCATTGCCATGTTCACAAATGACGTCGAATGGGTAATCAAGTTCTTTAGAAAGCATAGGTATTCCCTTTAGCCCAATTCTTCCCCAACTCCCCATCAATCAAATTTGGTCGGGCCCCCGGGGAAGCGCTGACAACAATGACTCGGATCAACATTGAATTGGGGGAGATTGGGGGGTCACCTTTGCCCTAAATCGGTCAAGTGACCCAACATTTTTTTCGAGGAGTGGGGTACAAAACATATACACAGGGCAAATGACAAAAAAGGCACCAATATGTATTACTCTCAACACAACTTTTATTCCTTGCATGTAAACGGTATATAAGTAACATTTTTGGAAAGCTTATACTACAAGGATGTCAGATATGGCCAAAAGAGAGACAATATTCAGGGTGGGTAAAATTCCTATAGGGTGTAACATAAGAAAAATTACATATTTTGTCATTTTAATATACCTTGGTCAATTTTTTTTCTAAATATGTGCAGGTCAAAACAGATGTGGATTTTGAAAGGTCAAAAAGATGTGGATTTTGAAGACATGACAAAGGCCCTCCAAAAAATAATAAAGGAGATAACTAATGTTGTTCCGTTTGAACATACAGGGTGGCCAAAATTCAAACTTTATTCATTTTGAAGATTAACTTCTTTTATTCAAGTACTAATCCTATATTTCTTCAAGAGAAATACATAGGATATGGGTTTCTGTCCAAAGTTATGATCAAATATTAAGTATACAGGGTGATCCATGTATATTATACAGGGTGATCCATGTATTATAAAGGGTCAATAGGCAATGTTTAAAGTCGCCTGTATTTATCATTTTGATCAAAGAAGAAAAACCTATATGTAATTTAACAGTGTACAAGGGGCCATTTCTATCTTATACTAAGTGAAATTTGTATTCCCATCTCTACTAAACCTGTTTGACATTTACAAAGTTCATACTGAAAACGCAAAAATACACAGATCGGCGGCTATTGCGCACATGATGTCTTCAAGGTCTTGAACCCTAAGTACAAGTGTATTGTTTTCATGAATCATCTATTCCTGTAACCAAATTTAAATCATGATTTAGTTGTATACTACATGTATAAAATACAACCTTTCTTGTTTGACTTGACATGCTCATTAAATGTTTCTAAACTATGACTCCATACAGGTCCCACCCAAATACCACAATTTTGGTTGAAGATGACGTTGGTCATTAATTAATACATTAATGCTTCATTAGGCTAATTACCTTTTATATAAGGGATACCAATGTGTGATTAAAAGAAGAGAATTATAAAGATAATTAAAATCAAGTTAATCCAAGTTTCTACCTCGTTTTTGGGATATATTTTAGCACAGAACAGCCGAACATTCCCCAAAAGCGATCAAAATTTGTACCTAATTAACATCTAATTTACTAATTAATTAATTACATAAATGGAACTTTAGTTTGTATCATGAGTTAGATCTATCATTCAGGACAGTGTATGTGCAATTTGAGCCCCACAAGTGTTTCACTTCTTTACTTAAATTTATAGGCGACCCATTTTCACCCGTTTTGTGTGTAATGTCTATGGCTCCCCCCCTCCGGCTCCCCCCCGCACCGTATCCCCGTTACCTAGCTGAAGGTTTCCGACCGTAACTCTCATAATACTAATCCAATAGAGCTGAAATGGTTTTATCTTAAAGAGCAGGCTTCTAGCAATAAATAGACATCAAATTCTTTGAACAGAGTCAAATAGTTTGAGAATTAAATGGAATTAAACTGAAAAAAAAAGTTGGAGTGTAACAGATCCCCCATTTTAGTGTACCCAGTTCATGACATACGACCCAATGGACCTATATATGTTTAAAATATTCAAGCAAACTTTTCAACCTATGAATAGTGTATTCAGTAAATGATATAAGCCAGCCTCCCTTCAATCAGTCAAATGTAGCTGCAAGTTGCAATATTCATTACATTATGTTTTATATTACAGATTTATTTATTTTGTGACTTTTAATAATATGTACGTACCAGTTCTATGAACACTGTTATAAACACAGTTGAATGACGATATCTCAAAAGGCGACACCAATGCACATTATGTAACTTGATTAATATGAACTGTGACTAACTTGGGTGTGCATAGAGAGATATTTGCAACAATATTAGGAAAGATACATAAATGCCCTTAAAAGTCATCTAATTTGGCTTTGCTATCTGTTTTAACCCATTTGAATTAAATGTGTACATATCCTTAATTTGATTTTAAACATTACATGGTATACATTTTATATTGCATTACTTACATCTGCGATGCAATTCAAGACCTCAGTTGACCTTTAATGACCATAAATGACCTATAAGTGACCTCTACTTGTGTTTTATCCCTTTTAACCTCTATATTTACATTCCATTTGCCATAAGCTTTAATTTGAGACCAGACATATGTCTATACCATAGACTAGATAAGTCAAAATTAAGAGGTATGTGAAAAAAGTGGGCGTGGCTTATGACGTCAATAAAGAAATTGCCCAAGGGTGCCAAGGTGGCATCCGTCAGATTCTTAAAGTACACACCCTCAACTACCATTTTCAGCAAAAACATTGTATATATACTCAACTTTACGGTCATGCCATAATTTAAAAAAAAAAAAAAAAAAAATTATGAGCGAAAATGTGCCCCATTTTGGTCGACCAATATTAATTTTACACCGTACTCTATGGGCTTATAAAAGTGCATTTTTAGCTCTCACATCAAAATGGATTGAAATATCGGCGTGAAACTTTACAGAGTTTGAAAATTATATTGGGGTTTTGGGGTGAAGACCCTTCTATCAAGAGACAAAAAAAAAGTTATATACTCAAATTGGGTTATCCCCCTTTAACAGAAAAGTGTAATTGCTGGAAGTCTCGGGTGGTACAAATTCAGAAGAGCAGAAGAGACTTTTAAGCCATTGTATAAGTAGGAGTTAAATGAGTAGGGCTGTTTAGAGTTGATTCAGTCGTTGGGTTTACAATATAATGGTGGGCACCTGTGGACCAACTGCAATCATTAATCTAAAATGACTAATTGTTTTTTGACAGTTTAGATCATTTTTACCAGCTCTTCTCAATATAAGGTCCCAAGAATACTTCTAGACTTTCTCTCTGAGAGATTCCTTTAGTGCCACCTTCTTGTCAGTCATGTTGTTGAGTATTATCTTGCATTAACAAAATTCTCTTATCAATTTAAACAGGTTGACCCAACCCAGCGGGCTGTGCCATCCATCCAGCGACGTTTAGCTCTTGTGGCATTACATGTCTCTACACCATATTTACTTGATAAATCATTGCATTATTTGCAGAAATTTCTGGAGACAAGTCCCCGTGCTGCAGGTAAATCAGATGACTCAAAAGGGCTTTTAATTCTTTAAAAAGTATATAAATATTTACTCTCATGAGAGACTTTGGTTAACTATTAGTTGTGATATCAAGTAGGCATGCTATTTGTGCTTGAAGTCACAGAGGGACCATAATTTTGAAGCCAGCGGCATTGATTAGAGGCAGTATATACTTGTTTTTTATAGCTTCATTAATATAATTTTTGTTTTTCATACTCAATAGCCAGGTCGCCTTCATACAACAGCGCGTTCCCAACCTCAGTACCATTTACGCTACCAGTAAAAATATTACCTTCGCTATGTACGCGCTGAGCAATATCACAAGCCAGATTATTTATTGCTTGGAGGTACTATTTACGGCTTGAGGTACTTACGGCTTTGGAGAGGTACTATTTATGGCTTGAAGGACTATTTAGCTTGGAGGTATACTATTTTCTTGGCTTGGAGGAACTATTTATGGCTTGGAGGTATATTTATGGCTTGGAGGTACTTTATGGCTTGATGTACGTATGGGCTTGGAGGTACGATTTATGGCTTGGAGGTACTATTTACGGCTTGGAGGTACTATTTACAGCTAGGAGGTACTATTTATGGCTTGGAGGTACTATTTATGGCTTGGTGGTACTATTATGGGGCTTGGAGTACTTTTATGGCTTGAGGTACCATTTACGGCTTGGAGGTCTTTTACGACTATGAGGTACTATTTGTCTTGGAGGTACTATTTACTGACGTAAAGTAATAACCTTGCAAACGTCTTCATCGAAATAGTGTGCAGAAATGTTTCAAATCATGTGAGACACGTTTAACCAATTAGCAAGCTGATATTTATTAAAGTATAATCAGTTGTTGACTACATGAAGCCTATTTTAAGCTGGCTGTTGTAGACAATATCTCATCCCGAAGTTCACAGACACAGGTAACGTTGTTAGCACCCAGTCTCTTGCAGTACATTATACGACACAAAGACTTAAATTTGCAGCTGCATCCACAACGATAAAAATATTGGACTGCCCATCCAATATGACACATTTCTTTCAGGCTTCGGAGTGGTGAAAAGAAGTCCCTGGATGCAATACAATATTCTTTTTGATATTGTATCGCATCCGGGCATTTTAGCGAGAACGCCATTATTGAAACAATATATTGTTCATTAACTACGAGGAAGAAACATGCATCGCGCACTAGAACAATTATAACATAACATGCACAGGCACACACATCTGAGAAAAAATCTCGGACGTTTGCGCCTGTACGGGGACTCGAACCCCGGACCTCTCGCTTTCTTGGCGAGTGCTCTACCACTGAGCTATACAGACCGTCCCTGCTATACAGAGATTCGGTATGATACTCATGGATAAGCGGTCAGGGTAAACAACACACACAACACAACAGTGTACGAGATCGGAGTCGATGCTTACCCGCAAGCCTAACAATGTATCAATTTATAAAGACTATAGAGGCTCACGCATCATACACTGCAAACAAACTAGTACACAAGATCATTACTGATACTACTTCGCATTTCTTAACATTTTTAAATACTCAAACTCGAGGAAGACGAAAAACACGCATGCGCACTAGAACACTATAAATACAGGCACAGAGCACCACACATCTGAGACAAATCTCGGACGTAATGCGCCTTGGAAGGGGACTCGAACCCGGACCTCTCGGTTTCTAGGCGAGGGTTACCACTGCGCTATACAGCCCGTCCCTGCTATACGAGATTCGTTATGATAACTCATGGATAAGCGGTCGTGGTAAACAACACACAACACCACACCAGACTCTAGTTTACTGAGAAGGAATTGCCGTAACGCTGACCTGTAATCAGTAGGGTAAAACTAACCTGTCTCACAACGGTCTAATCCCAGCTCACGTTCCCTATTAGTGGGTTAACAATCCAACGCTTGGTGAATTCTGCCTCACAATGATAGGAAGAGCCGACATCGAAGGATCAAAAAGCAACGTCGCTATGAACGCTTGGCTGCCACAAGCCAGTTATCCCTGTGGTAACTTTTCTGACACAATGTATTGTTCGCCAGTTGGACTACTACATTGTCAACGCAAGGTTTGGTTTGAGTCAGCCTGATATTTAATAATAATAATATTGAATGTTTTTTTTGTATGACACAAGAATATATTGCACTCGCTAGAAAAATATTGTACTCTTCTCCCACTCGTAAAATATTTTTCTAGCTCGTACAATATATTATTGTATCATACTCAAAGCCATTCAATATTATATAAATATTAGATGGGATAAACAACAAATCCTATTTTGTATTCTCATTCTATTTAGTTTTGGTTGTTGAATCACTGAAAATATTTTTTTTTTCCCCTGCCAACTTTAGTTGGCAAAGGGGGACTATAGAAATGCCCTGCGTCCGTGTGTGTGTGCATCCCACGCGATATCTTTGGATCTGTCTATCTTCGCAACATAGATGCATCACAAGTAGGCGGTGGCTGGGATCTGAAGTGGGTCATGTGTCGTGGGTCAAATGTCAAATATCAAAAATAGGGTCAAATTTGGTCAAAATAGGAATAAATTGTTATTTAAAGGGGCATTTCATGATCCACAACCTCGTCCCCCCGACTTTACTAAAAAAAGTCGAAATTTTTATATCATCTGAACCGTTAGCTTTAGTAATCCATGTGTACTTAATCTTATATGCAAATTCGGTTGTATCTGTAAGAAATTAGCAATTTTGTATTTTCTGTCCGTAAGGGGACAGAAATTAGCACAGTGGCCTATGGGGCAGTGGGAAAAATGCAATTGCTCATAACACAAAACCACAAGATCAGGATCAACTCAAATTTTGTGAATAAGCTTTTCTGAAGGATATCTAGTGAACAATGAATAAAACAGAAGGTGCTGAAATCACAAAATGCACCTTTAAACCTTGTAAACAAGATATCTTTTGATATAAGCAAGTATGGGTGTCCATTTTCGCACCAAAGATGTCACCCAAGTAGGCGGTGGATGAGTTCGGAGGTGGGGCATGGGTCAAAGGTCAAATGCGGTCAAAAATGGGATTAAAAGGTCATATGGTTGTATGGTCATGAAACCTGGTGGGGGTAGTAAACATTCATTGCTGAAAATTTTGAAGGTCATTTCAAGGTCATGCAGGGTCATTCAAGGTCAAATGGGATTAAATTACTATCAATTGTGGTAGGATGATGAAACTTGGTGGGTGTGGTCAACATTCAGTTTAAAAAAAATTTGAAGGTCATTTCAAGGTAATGAGGGTTCATCCAAGGTCATATGGTTGTATGGTCATGAAACCTGGTGGGGGTAGTAAACATTCATTGCTGAAAATTTTGAAGGTCATTTCAAGGTCAAAACATTACATGTAGTGTATGGCATTGAATACTTATTGGATGTATGTAGTCAACATTTGATACCAATTTCCAAGGTATCTGGGGGTCATCCAAGGTATTGCAACTGCTATGACAGGTGCCTCAGTGGTTTCCTCAGTTATTTCCATCACAATCCTCCCTGTGATCTTAGTTATATTTCCCTCCATTTACTACCGCGACGGGCGGAGGACCTTTGTGGTGCGAGAACCGACTTATATTAGTTAAAAAGGCAAAGCATTGCCCCACTGTCAAAAATGTACTAACCCATACTAGCTGCATGCACTGCGTAACATTATACACATGTGCGTAAACACTGGGCCTGACGACAATCTACGAATGCAAAAAGAAAATAGATAAAAAGTAGTGGAGCTGTGATTTGGCTTAACCCCCTGAGGTCTAAACCACCTTCTGACAGTAATCTCTGATTGGCTCGTTACAAACATGATATACTTATAAACTCCGAGTACCTCAGCAAAATAGACTTCTATATCACAGCCTGTTTGAAAGTCTCATTTTACGAGATAAACCAGAATAAAACAAAATATCAATATCAATGGTGACACAATGTTTGACAGCTATTTTAATTATCATTCGATTCCTACTGACTACTGTACAAGAAATGTTCTTAAATAGAGGATCAGAAAAAGGAGCAAAGAGACAGAAGAGAAAAGAAAAGAGCGAGTCAGCAGAAAGTAATTTGTACTGAAATTGTTTCATAATCTTAATTTGAATTATAGGTTGAGGAATTTCATATTGTTCACTTAGATTAGGGCAAGGTCAAAAGCTTAATATAGCTTTCATGTATGTTGCCAGTGGTGTGAACCATAAGTGTGATTTAATTTAATTCTCTCTTCTCTGCCACTCTCATACAAGTTGACATGAACTTTTGACTTTGGACCTCATTCCTCTTCCCATTAGGTCTCTGTAATTCTTTTGTCTTCTTTGTTGACTGCTGTGCTACACCTTTCTTCCCTTATCTCTCTTTGATTGCTATCTTTTTGTTCGAGCCCCTTTGTTCTGTTATGTGGTATGATAGTATTTGGGCATATGTGAGGTGGAGTCTGAAGAGAGCATCTGCTGGAGGATTTTGGACCAAAACTTCAAGCCCTTGAGTAAAGGAAGATGTGCAAAGCAAGCTGAAGAATTCAAGAAGATGAATTAACGTAAAGTTGCATATAGTTGGCAATTGCAATTTAAAGGGTCATTTCATAATCCACAGCCTCGTCCCCACCGACCTACCTCATACAAGTTGAGATTTTATTCTAAACGGTGGCATGAGTATAGTATGTGTACCAATCTTTACCGTCCTATTCTGTCTACTCTAGAAGAAATCGCGATTTTGTATTTTCTGTCCGTAAAAAAGGAAAGAGGTACAAGGGAATTTAAAAATCTCAAGAGACTCTGGTTATGCAAGGTCGAAGTGAGGGTACTCAGGAAGGTTGGTTACCTTGTGAATTTGTGGAGAAATTAGATGGATTTTGATTGATGAAGGGGTGAATACAAACAAAGACCGTCATTAATGAGTACTGGGTTCAAGAGTTGGTTCAGACTGCTTCAAGAAATGTCTTTGCAACTTCTAAATAAGCACTATTTACCACCGTAAGGTGAGCTGTCCTCTATCCTTTAATGTTTTGTTGTGCACTGTTGAATTCTGCATTCATTTCCAAGTATATTTCCATGTTTCCTTCTCCAGCATCATGATAGTAGTATCTCTCGGTGCCAGACATCTGAAGGCATTCATCTGAACATGTTCAGCATTATTTGCTTAGGCTGCCTTATTCTGAGAGGGTTCATCACCTTGGTTTAAGAAGAGATTATGTGCAGTGTATGGTTATTCATAATTATGCATACTAGCATTTAGAGAATAAAAGACAGGATTTCCTCTTATTGGTATCGAATATCGGGCTCATATTTGATAGGCAGTCCAATATTTGATGGTGGACCGCGCGATAGTCGCTGTACACCACGAAAAAATATTGGACCTCCTCTCAATTATGAGCCCGATATTCGATACCATAAAGGAAATCCTGTTTTTTATTAATCCATCATTCATTGAATTGATGATTAATTGCCATCGAGAGCGGCGTGTTTTATATGTCGGCTCTATTTGCGAAACTAGTCCGGGCCGTTTTATGTTCCTTTTTCGCCGAAATTCGGTCAAATTGTTCCTAAGAGCTAATGGGCCTTTTCGCCGGTAGGTTTTATTTTTTGAAATTTTGTGAACGGAATTCAGTTTGGGTAACTTTTGTATCTTTTTGTTGTGTCATTTTGGACATCATTTGATGCCGTGCTTGTCGTCTTTCTTACTGAATGCTATTGTTTATGGTGTTCACCTATTAACTCGGTTCTATTGGGGTTCTTCAGGTGAAATGAAATGGTGATAGTGTTACAATATCTACCAAGCTTACCAGGGCTGAGGTCAAACACAAGTGGAGTTCATTTGCCGAGTAGATTTATGTAAACAAATTTCCCTGGATAGGTCCCACCCCCCGAGCTATATAAGAGGACACAAAAGAAGTTGTTGTACTTAGATCAGACTTGAGTTATGTTAATAACTCGTGTATTTTGCAACAAGTCTCAAGAATTTTCGCATAAGTATATTTGCTCGTACGGGTTGTTAGTGAATCAAAACTTCCACAAATATTAAGTCGTACCTTAGCAAATTTTGGTATCGGGTATCTTCCTTTGCAGAAGAGGCAAGCCTTTTTT
Source organism: Ophioderma brevispina (assembly GCA_023653785.1). Taxonomy (NCBI): domain Eukaryota; kingdom Metazoa; phylum Echinodermata; class Ophiuroidea; order Amphilepidida; family Ophiodermatidae; genus Ophioderma; species Ophioderma brevispina. The sequence continues at coordinate 12,011 of JAMKCH010064604.1, forward strand.
CCCATTATGGGCATTTTACTGACTATGCATAGTTTTAATGGTATGGATGGGTGAAACGTTGGGTTTTTGGTTTTCCGACAGCAAGTTTTGAATTTTTTGGTTTTAAATGTCTATTGGTTATATTTTTGGAGGTCTTTGATAAACAATTTTGGTGTAAAGCTGATAAACCTTTCTGGTTGTCATATTTACGTTTCTTTTGGCTTGTTTTCGATACAATGGACAACATTGCTTCTGCGACAATGGTATACCATGCCCAGCGTGGCAGTTCATCTAAAACGATGTATCTATCGCGGATTACTGCTTACCTTTAGCGTAGATGATAACTACTTTGCCTCTTTCTGAAGTAAGATCCAGGCGCTCAGAATAATAATCCTAATTCATAAATCAATAAATTCACCACCCTCAAACCCGCAACCCGACCCCTGCAAAGCCAGGTCGGAGGCAACCCCGCACTATACTCGCACTCGAACTCGCCCCTTTAAATTTCTGACAGCCAAGAGACGCAGATATCGTTTCTAGTTAGCTCTAGCTTGATAGGGTTTTTGGCATTTGAAATTGTAGCTCTCTACCGATAGGTTCACTAATTTGATAGGGACTGTTTTGACTGCGTTCTTGTCTATTTTAGCGCCCTGGTTGAACTTTTCTGGCTGTTTTTGGTGCCTCTTTGTCCAACTCGGCGTTGTTTTGGGTAGCAGAATTCGTTACCCTTTTCGAACCTTAATGTGGTATGTATGTAAAACCTGTTTCTTGATGTTGCCATTGCATTGTTAATGGTACTTTTGAAAGTTTGAACAAGACTAGTTGTTGTTTCTTATTTGTCATCTACAACG
>JAMKCH010064606.1:0-14690 GCA_023653785.1 Ophioderma brevispina
CATTTCTCAGCTTAATTCTTTCCGACGGGGCTATTTTTGATGCTAAGCTTTACATCAGGGCAAAAATCAGTACTTTCGATTTTTTTAGGGACACCTGATATGTGAAATCTCTCGTTGCACCTTTATAATCAAGGACACCGAGTATGGGGGTTATACATAAACCGGTGTAGTTAATTGATGTTGATACCTTTTCAGTCAATTGGATCAAATTCGTAATTTTAAAAAATGAACTATACATGTGTTTTTTATCTCCAATTATTTTCCTATCACTCAAGTTTTGCCCCGAATGAGTCATCAGATAGAAGCAAATTGTAACTTTAATTTGTCAATCTCACTGACTATTATCCGAGAATAAAATTTGGATCAACTGGAACTCTGTGCTAACTTACTTTTTTCTAGAACTCAGAAAGCAGGTTTGTTGACAAGGTATTTCAAAATCCAATCCAATTTAGTCAATGCATTGGTTGCCATGGCAACAAAGAAACCTACTCAAGTACAGAGCTCATGCTTTGAACCTGAAAAGCCTACCCCCATAGAATGCTAAAATCAAGTGTTGCCAAAAAGGCAGTTTTATAGGAAGCCCAATTTGGGACAGATTGCAAAATGCTCTGTCAAAATTGGCAAATTGAACCGAGGCATCAAAATGTGTTTTTCCTAATTACTGAAAGAAACAACATGGGCACACCAAAATGATGGGTTTTTTTTAAGAAATAGGGAGTCTCCTTCCACGTGATAGCAAAAGGCCTTTATTTTGTTTCTTTTTCTTTGGAATTCCTGTAAGTAATTTTCCTAAATTTCAAAATTGTTATGCAAACACTCTTCTACAAAACACACTTGTCCAACCAAGTTTCAATTTAAAGCTAAAATGGTTAAATTTGAATTTGGCTGCAGAGATGAAAATGCCAAGTTTAAAGTTGCAAGAACATAATTTACCGTCGCCACACAAATTGAACATATACAATTTACAGAGTTTCTGCATATAGGCGTATAAACACACAAGTCACGTCCCTCGGTCTGCTTAAGAACGTGTCTTTACACAAACATAAACCACCCAAACAGTTGGGCTAAGAGGAGGTAGAGTGTTCTTCCCACAATGCAATTCTTCCAATACAATTTTTGTACTGGTTGTCACATGACTTCATAGTGATAAAAACAACCTAAATGAACAGAACTCATCACAATCTTGTAATTTAAGGACTTTCTGTTACTATAACTCATGTGACAACCAGTGCAAAAACTGCACTGGAAAAATTGCATTGTGGGAAGAACACTACTCTCTTAAAATGAAAGAGTGAAAAATCACTCTGAATTTCGAGTAATTTTAAATTAACTCTAATCGAGTGGCTTTTAGCGCTAAAAGAGCGAGAAAATGCAACCTGACACCGTAACTCGCGGTTTACCGAGCTCACTCTGTTACCGAGTGGCTCAAAAATGCCACTCTTCTTTGGAGTGAAGCCCACTTGGAACTCTTATCGACCGGATTTTAGCTCTAAAAGAGTGAGAAAATGCTCACTCTTTTTCGGAGTGAACTAATAGCCAATCAGAAACGCCGCAAATCGCGTGATTATTTTCGAACAACATTGCGGACGAGATAAGTGAGACCGTCAGCAAACGGTTGAACGAAGTTGAAATTAGTGAAGAAATCATAGATATCTTCACGGGTGAGTATATTGTATGTGTCGGTCACAGTTCATAGCATTTACAGACAAAGTGTGGAGAAGCATTAAATGTTATTTACTGTATTATCACTCGTACATACGGTAGTCTGCGCCAGGCTAGGCTTACACATGTACGAAACGCACAATCATGCATGTCACAGGCATGCATGCATGATCATACATGTCATGCATGCCACAATCATGCATGTCTCACTGAATCATGCCAATGATGCACCACAATATTCATTCATGTCACGATGCTATGAATTATGACCTACACATACAATATACTCACTAAACAAACAAAATTCACAAAGAATCACAACTCTATAAGAGTGACTAGTTCACTCTAAAAAGGAGTTATCAGTTCACTCTTTCCTTAGAGTTATTTTGTTCACTCTTTATTTTGAGTGAATCTCACTCTAAAAGATGCGTCACTCAGATGGCACTTTTTTGGAGTGAGATTTCACTCTTTTAGAGTGGTTTTTCACTCTTTCGTTTTAAGAGAGTATACCTCCTCTATAAATTGGACCAAATCTGTTTTGGGCAAGGCTGCTCAAATCCAGCTTTGAGGCATCGTCCCAGTACAAGGCTTTCTCAACTCCATTTTCTGCAAAATCAATTGGGAAGATTTTGCAGTTAACTTGCCAAAGTTCACCAAAGTATCAAAGATACTGATAAAAATAGCCTTCAATATTAGTTGAAAGGCAAAAGCTAGCGCAGGGACGTGATTTGTGTAACCATTTCAAGGGTTTTAGGGCAAAAAGGCCCCATTTGCAATAGCTGCCACATGTTAGATTTGACAGACATAACATTTAATAAGAACACAACTGACAAGTGGCAGCTATTGCAGATGGGGCCTTCTTGCGCTAAACCCTGGATTTCTTCTTCAAGGCTATGATAAGGTGAAGGAGTTCACTATAGCGCATCAATATTCCCAAAGGGATGGAAGCGACTTCAATGAAACAGCCATTTCTTAGTACCAAAAGAATTTGCCACTAGAACCACTGTGGTTTTAATTCAATTTTCCTCTAAGAACAATAGCAAATTTTCAAATATTAGGAAAAGTACTATTTTGAGAAAGGATGTGCACAGGTTTAACAATCGCGTCTATTTGAACATTATTACCATCCCGCACCTTACAATAGGCTTCATTATGCAGTACGCTATCACCACGTATGAAAAGCGAACGCCAACAGGCAAAAATTTACGATGATGTTATGGTCTGACTCCGCCCAGCCTGTGTTAAATGAACAGAAAAAAGTGAGATTACTTATTTAAAGGTGCAATGAGAGATTTTGAGGCACCCCCAAATATGTGTCATAATATGTAAATTTTATAGCATAATTAGACATCTTAATGATTTCTAACTTGTAGTTGATACCGAAATGGCTTAAAAGAGAGAAAAAATGGTGATTTTGATTTGCTTATATTTCAATATAAAACATACGCTGAATTTTGTATTTGCTCCTTATACAAAATAGGAAATCTCACAATTTTTGTACCAAAGAAACATTTCTCAGCTTAATCCTTTCAGATGGGGATATTTTTGATTGAAATCTTTACATCAGGGCAAAAATCAGTACTTTCGATTTTTTTAGGGATACCTGATATGAAGAAAATCTCTCGTTGCACCTTTAAAGGCACTTGCGAATTGGACATATTCAGAAAATTGGTCAATTGTAGAAATTGTTTTATGATAGGTACGGTTAGAACAACCTTTGAACTACTTAAGAAATATTGTATTGTGGTCAGGAAGTTAAAATTGGTGACACAGTGATAGTTCAAATTTGTTGTTCATAAATTTGCATGAAAAAAAACACTTCTTCGTTTTTTTCAAATTATACCTATATGATATTTTCAAATTCTTAAGATGTGTGTTCCTTTAGGATTGCAACGATATCTTACTTATTGTGATCAGTTGAGTGGTTCGTCTAAATTTTTAACATTTCACATGGTAACCTGCTATTGGCTGCTGCAACTGTCAGTCATTAAGAAGTATTAATTGAAAATGGCCAAAAGATGGCGCTGCGTATTATGAACATCTGTAACACTTGTGATGGTAAAATTTGTCTTACCAAAAAATCATAGTTTTTATAACAATGTGAAGTTGTCCAACACAAAAAGTAGACTTTCAGATATTAAAACATATTTTTTATGAATATTAGTGAAAGGCCTGTAACAGGGCAACATCTAGGGTGGGGATTTTGTTTTAAGTGTACTAATTTTCCCCCAGGGAGGTGGGGCACTCACCTATGAAATGGATATGGGTGCAAGGCTGGTGCATCCAGAGAACGTGCAAAAAAAAAAATGGGTTCTTTGGGTGAGAATCAGCAAAATTGCCCCAAAATAGGGGTTTTCATGTGCCAAAAATTGCAAAATTTTCCAAAAGATGGGGCTTGTTGGTGAACATTTTCCAAAAACATTGGGAGAGCGGTCCCAAATAGGTCATCCGATTATGTGGTCAAAGAATAAGAGAGCAATATAATGACCCTTAGTGACCCCTGAATGACCTTTCACCTTCCTATCTGTTACCCCACATAAGACCCTTGTCTCAATTTATAAGCATAATAAGTATGAACTTGATCCATCCCTTCAATAAAAAGTTACAGTAAGTTGAAAAAGCATCAACCAAAAGGTGTATACTAAATGTTTGACACAAACACACAAAGACGTATACAAAGACAGACACACCAACAAAGGTCTTTCCAATTGCATCGGACAACCTAAAAATAGAGGTCTGACAGTGACGGTAGTAAAATTTCAAAAAATATGTGGTCTTTGGGTGTAATTTTCAAAAAATATTGGGTCTTTAGGTGAAAATGATGCTAAAAACATGCAGTTTTGATTTTTTTGACATCTCAGAGGTATTTGTTAAGGTACCACTCGCCTCCTCCCCATATACCAACCTACCCCACCCCAATTTTAAAGATTCTTTTAATCACCAAAGCAGAAAAAAATAATCTCACAAACATAACAATGTTTACAAGAGCCCTTAAATAATGTGCAAGACAAAGATAAAAGTAAATCCACACAGCTTTTAAAATGATCAATTTTGTCCATTTAAAAAAAAAAAAAAAACATCGGTCCTCGGACCGCTTGTGTCGCCTGCCGTCGCGGTTAGTGAATGATAGGCCTAACATGACCTTTGACCTTGATATGTGACCATGGACCTCAAACAAATGAGGGTTTGCATGTAAACTCCATAAACCAAGTTTGGTTCCAATTGAACTTCAACTTTTCAAATGAGGTCAATGTTACATTTTCAGCCTATCTTACAACTTGACCTCACATGACCTTTGACCTTGGTATGTGACCTTTGACCTCATCAACAAATGAGGGATCCCATGTTGCACTTATGATTCAAGTTTGGTTCCAATTGAACTTCAACTTTTCAAATGAGGTCAATTTTATATTTTCAGCCTATTTTACAACTTGACCTCACATGACATTTGACCTTGGTATGTGATCTTTGACCTCATCAACAAGTGGGGGATGCCATGTTGCACCTGTCACCCAAGTTTGGTTTAAATCCATCAAAGTATGAAGATATTACAGGCAAATGTTAACCCTTTTTCACAACAACAGACATCAACAACAGACATCAACAGTGGACAAAGTGATCCCTATGTGTCTTCCTGCCTTAGGGCAGGCGACACAAAAAAGTTGTTTGAATATTTTAGGGTATTACAAAATTAGTACTGAATTCTGAAAGGGAGAGCGAGAGTAAATATGCAATTTTAGAAAATCCTGTATTTTGCTCAGGTTTTTTACTTTCTTCTCAGACCATGGAGTTTACTATAATACCCCATGCTCAGACAAACTTGTTTTTCTTTTTTGTCTAAATTGCACATTATCTTTTTTGTGGAATGGACCTTGAAGAATTCATAATAGCAAGGAACTGAAGGAAAAAATCTGAGTTTTTTAATTTTCACCTGAGTTTGATGCATCATTCTTTCACCATACAACATCGTCTAGTCCTGTTTCCTTGAACACCTTGCAATGCACATTCTAGACATGAATGATATACAAAGCGAAACACATGAGGCCCCTGGGACTACAATGAAATAGAGGAAAACATATATGAATTTGATGTTCACTCATACACTTTATTGCAGAAACATTTTTTTTGGTATCCAGATTTTTTTAATCACCATCTTCCCAACAATGGGAAACCTCTGTGTTGCTATTTTCTTTAATTTTTTGAATACAGGGTGCAGGGGCGGATCCAGATTTGAAAAACGTCAAAAGTCCAGGGGGCTGAAAGGCTGTAACTTTGTCTTGATTTTGCAAGAATTTGCAGAATTACCATGAGGCGCGAGCCCCCTCCGCCCCGTACCTGGATCGCGCCTGGGGTGTCACCAAAATATGGTGCAAGGCGAAAGCATTCTCATTGGAGGTGAAAAAAAATAAATAGTGATGTAATATTTACATCATAACACAAGAAGTCTTAGGTTTTGAATACCGTTAAACAGCATCCAATTTGTTGTATGCCATTATTTATTATTTAAATTTATATATTAAAATTTTATTTTATTTATTTGTCATTGTTACCCACAACACCAACAACCCACTTTTTTCTTTATATTTAGCCTTACCATAAATGAGAAATGCTCTACATGGCGCCAGACGTCTTAATACTTGCATTCCTAAAAGATGGTAAATCCATCGGACCCTGTATGCATCATTTGCCAGATAATCAAAACTTTCAATTCACTTCAGTTGTCATTTAACACTAATAAATAAAATAAAAGCCAATGCCAATGCGATTGAATACAATTTGAAGACATACTTGTCAATGATCTTTCAAACTGAAGTTTTTGAAAATCCTATTCGTAACACATAAAATCCTGAACTTTCACCCATCATTTTAATCCCACAATGTGCTAGTACTTAAGGAATTTTTTCATTAGCATGAAATGTCCTGTGGTTCCTTAAACTTTCTTAACACTTTTTATCCCTAAGTACTTGACATGTTTTTGTACAGTAAGTATAGGCACATTTGCAATGCAGTGTGGGATTGATTCAAAACCCCCACTGGGTGGTGCCTCAATCCGGTCATAAAAACAGACGGCTTAAAGGTCGTGTTTCCGTTGTGTCCGATTTTAACCCGGAAGTAAGCATCGATGTTGATATCAGATGAAGGGTCGTATTTTTCTCATTGTCGTCCTCAAAATTTGATCCCTCAAACCATTCATTCCCATTCTAAACAAAAAACCGGCGTTTTAGTGGTTAACCATCAATTTAGCCAACAGTATTGAATAGGGCCCTTGCAATACGCCTTAGTGCTTCTATCTACCATAAAAACCGGAAGTTTGTTTCCACGGTACTTGATGGTCGTATGTGCAATTTGCCAGTGTCCCCTATCAAGTGAGAGAACCCATGTGCACTTTGATTCAAGTTTGGTTCTCAATGATATATATTTCATATTCATAACTTTTCAATAACTTGAGGTCAATTTTATATTGTCAGCCTATTTTACAACTTGACCTCATGCCATTGACCTTGGTATGTGATCTTTGACCTCATTAACAAGTGGGGGATGCCATGTGCACCCGTCACCCAAGTTTGGTTTGAAATCCATCAAAGTAGGAGGATATTACAGGCACAAATTGTTAACCTTTTCCACAACAACCAGACATCAACAGTGGACAAAGTGATCCCTAGGTGTTTCTTCCGCCTTAGGGCAGGCAAGACACAAAAAAGTTGTTTGAATATTTAGGGTATTTACAAAATTAGTACTGAATTCTGAAAAGGGAGAGTCGAGAGTAAAAATGCAATTTTAGAAATCCGTATTTTGCTAGGTGTTTAACTTTCATTCTAAGACCATGACGTTTACTATTAATCCCCCATGCTCAGACAAACTTGTTTTTCTTTTTTGTCTAAATTGCACATTATCTTTTTTGTGGAATGGACCTTGAAGAATTAAGAAATAGCAAGGAAACTGAGGGAAAAAGATGAGTTTTAATTTCACCTGGAGTTTGATTGCATCATTCCTTTTCAACATACATAATCCGTCTAAGCTCCTGTTTCCTTTAAACTAACCTGCTAATTGCCACATTCTAGACATGAATGATCTACAAAGCGAAACACATGCGTGCCCCTGGGATCTACAATGAAATAGAGGAAACCATATATGAATTGATGTTCACTCTACAATATTATTGCAGAAAAAATTTTTTTCGGTATCTCAGATTTTTAATCCACCATTCTTTCCCAACAATGGAACCCTTCGGTGTTGCTATTTTCTTTAATTTTGAATACGGGGCAGGGGCGGAGCCAGGATTTTGAAAAACGTCAAAAATTACCAGGGGGGCTCGAAGGCTGTAACTTTTCTTGATTTTTGCAAGAATTTGCAGAAGTACCATGAGGCGCGAGCCCCCTCCGCCCCGTTACCTGGTCTCACGCCTGGGGTGTCACCAATCATATGGTGCAAGGCAAAAGCGCGCTCGATGGAGGTGAAAAAATAAATAAATAGTGATGTAATATACATCATATCACAAGTGAGGTCTTGGCTTTTGAATACAGTTTACAGCCAGTCATCCAATTTTGTGGAGCTATGAGAGCTATTATTTATTTTATTTAAATTTATATATTTTAAATTTATTTGTATTTATTTTTTCCTTGTTGAACCCACACACCAACAATCCCACATTTTTATTATATTTAGGCCTTACCCTATAAAGAATGAGAACATGCTCTATATGGGCGCCAGGACGTATTTAATACTTGCATTTCTAAAAGACGGTAAATCCATCGGACCAGGTTAATTGCATCATTTGCCAGATAATCAAATGAACTTTCAATTAACTCAGTGGTAATTTAAAACTAATAAATATAAATAAAAGCCAAATGCCAATGCGATGTGAATAAAACAATTGAAGACATACTGTAAAGATCGTTCAAACTGAAGTTTTTAAGTTTGAAATTTCTAGTCCAATTGCTTATCTAATGGTGTGCATCAGAGGGTTTGTATTGACGTCTAACCCACAATTCACCAGTTTTTGGGAAATTTTCCCCACATCAATAAGGTCATGTGATTACACAAAAATCCTATTCTGTAATCACATAAAAATCCTGCTTTTTACACGCATTTTGAGCCCATCACAAGGTGCTAACTTAGGGAATTTTTTGCCTGATCATGAAATGTCTTGTGGTCTTAAACTTCTTTGATTTAACACTTTTTACCCCTAAGTACTGATCATGTGTTTGTACAGTACAGTATAGGCACATTGCAATGCATTGTGGGATTGATTCAAAACACCTCTCTGGGTGTTTGCCTCATCAGCGTCATTAAAACAGACGGGACTTAAAAGGTGCGTGTTTCCGATTTTACCGGAATAGCATCGATTTGCTATCAGATGATTCTAGGTAGCGCATTTTTCGTCATTGTCGTCCTGAAATTGAAGCCCTCAAATCATTTCATTCCAAAGATATAAACAAAAAAAACACGGGTTTTTTAAAACTTTAAAAAAAAATATTAGCACAGTATTGAAAGGGCTCTGGTCAATACGCCATTAGTGCTTCTACTGATCAAAACCCGTAAGTTTGTTTTCCCACGGTACTTGATGGGGCGTATGTGCATCGTGTCCAGGGTCTCACTATCAAGTACGAGGAACACAATGGAATAACTTGGAAACAAAAGCACCTTTAAAAGATATTATAGGTTTCATCATTTCAATATGCTATTATCTATTCTAGCAGCACAGCCGAGAGAGAGATGTCCTGTTCACCATAATAGCATCATGTCCATCATAAAGGGGCATTGTGTGACCAAAACATTCATCCCCTATTACCTAAAAAGAGTTGAGATTTTTATATCATTTGAAACTCATTAGGCCTTAGTAATGTCCATGTGTACCTATTTTACAAGCAAATTTGGACATACCGTAGAAACAACATTTTGTATTTTCTGGCTGTAAACCTGAAAGAAATTACAGTACGTGGCCTTATGGGACCGTGGAAAAATCAAACAACTAAAAACCGCAAGATCGAATCAACTAAAATTTGCGAATAGCTTCTCAAGGATATCTAGAGAACCTATGAATAAAACGAGATGCTGGTCATGAAAGCACCTTTAAGTTGGGGAGTCAGCTGGCATTTTTGCCACCATTTACATGCATAATCTTTGAGAAAGTAAGACAAACTTGATAACAATGCAAGTTCAACTAAGGCTCAAGTTATCTTTTTTAAGTGCAGGGATATAGGCCTAATACCAACATTTGAAATGTGCGGTTTACGTCTACAAAAAACAATGCCATGGTACAAATCTATTTAAGGTTAGGAATCATCGGACAAAATGGTCTTCAGGGAAAATGACCATTAAAATTAAAACCCAATATATCAATTTAGTCCAAAATTGACAATGAGAAGGACTTTTCCACATATTTTTGCAGTTTCAAGAAAGTACGATTTGTTTAAGTGTGTTTTATTTAGTTATGTTACAGTCCTACATTTTTTCATAAATAATTTTTGGCCCAGCCTTCATAAATGGTAGGTGCTTTGAAGCTGAAACTCCAGGGATATGTGTATAAACAAAATAAATTAAAAAAATCATGTTGGCCTTTTTTTAAATCAAGTGTTTAATTCTTATGAAAAATATTTCAGGGAAAAAAAAATAATTAAGGACATCGCCGGATAAGGAAAGGGAGCCGCCTCTAGTTTTCTTGAGAGCAGATGAACTTGAAACATTCCGCATTTTAAAGGGGACATGTCCAAAGGTTAACTTTTGCGGTGTTCATAAACATCACAACATTTACATTAAATTCCTCTAAACGACGGTTTTGGTAAAAATTATAATAACGGCTTCACAGGGTAATTGAAATTTCCAAAAATATGGACCTTTCCCTCCACAAGAACCACGTGCCGCTTTGCAAAGGGATGTGCCGTTATATATTTTTTAAGCAACATATATATGGTGGCCATTCTGTTCTTGGGGCGGGAAAGACCTCATTTTGCATTTTTGTTTCTGGGGGGCGTGACATCTAAATGGATTGCCTATAAAACAACAATCAACCTATTACAAAATACATACCACATCACTATGTGGTAATTAAGGCATGCTAATCTATCAAGGGCTCAGTTCAGAAGGCTTGGATGGGCACATGTAACACAGCCGACCATGCATATCCTGGGTTCATTAAATACATACAGAAATACAAGGTGATGTATTGTTCCATACAATGGTGAATGAAAGTTATTGAATTGTGCCATGGGAATTGTGATTTTATAGCTCATAGTGCCAGCTAGCTTGCTCATGATTTAAATAGGCTCGGTATGGGCATTTGTGTTGATTCCAGAGTTCTGTTGTGTGAAGACAGTTGTTAGATAATCCAAATCTCAGTAGCATAAGCTAATGGTATTTGGGTATTGTTTGTTAGTGCTGCCTTGTGTAGCCTTTTTAGCTTATAAATAAAGGACAAAAGGCATGTTTAGGCGTCACTTACAAGATCCCATAGCAAAGGGCAGATATGGAACAATCTTCCTGTTCTCATTTAAGTAATATAATGGTCATGGAATGGAGGAATACTCTAAGCTTTGCCTTTTTCCAGAGAGCATGCACCTGAAAGTTCATACTTTCTCATTTTTCTTGATACAAGTGTATTTTGGGGCAGTGGCGTAGCTAGTTTTTTTTTTTAAAAAAAAAAAAAAAAAACACCAATTCAAAACTGATGGTGAAATATAACTGATTATAGAGGGCCTCCTTCTCTCTCCCTTATCTCTGGCTGATTTATTTCATTGTTCCTTTTATTTTTCCTTTCATATGACACCTTATTCATCACCATGGAAGTTGTAGTTCCTGTGTCTAGGACCAATTATGGAAAAAGTGGGGATTACTTCACTTTTGAAATACTTGGCCAAAAAAAGGTTGTTTTGTGAGCAAATGTGTTCTTGTTTTTGATGACACGAAAATAAAAATTTGTATGGGATGTTTGATATTTGTTATAACCATAAAAACAAAACACCAATATGAGAACTCTACAATTATCTGAAAAATAATTGAAATTAAAATGTGTAGTTTCACAAAATTGCCCCATTTTGATCAATGTTCTATACTGCCAAAATCAGAGTCCCTGTACAAATTCTATGGGATTTTTGAACAACGACATTTGGTGAAATATCCCAAAATGCCTTTGTTGTGGAAAAAATTTAAAAATTTGGCACACATGTTTCTTTTCTTTCACCAATACCACCATTTCTGACAATTTCCAACAAGATCTTGTCATGAAGCTGCAAGCCGATTCCTACCGTAAGCTGTCCAGTTTTGTTTTAAAACCCTAACTTCCTATGTAGTTCTGTAAGGTACTTTACCGAGCATGAACAAAAAAGTTTTCACACTTTCAAATATGAAACTCTCTACAACCCAATCCCAGCTGTTTTTTAAAAGACTTTATTATGACAATACCAAAACAAACTAATATCAGAGTGTCCCCCCCACTGCCACAGTTTTGAAAACTTTTACATTATCTATATCCTCTGCAAATTATTAAAATTTATATGGCTAACAATTTTCTTCTTCTTAAACAACACTTAATACATATTAGATCGGTTCGATAAGAAAGATATGTTAGGGGAGCCCACCAAAACAAATAATTCAAAGTGCCATGGTTTTGAAAACTTATTACTTTAAATCTATTATCCCCTATGCCATTTTAATATGAAATTTAGATGGCTAACAATTTCTTTCTCTTTTCTTCTTAACACCCGTTAATCATATTAGTCGTTCGATAAGAATATATGTTAGGGGAGCCCCCCAAAACAAACATATCAAGAGTGCCATGGTTTTGAAAACCTATACTTTATCTATATCCTATGCAATTTATATGAATTTATATGGCTAACAATTTCTTCTTAACACACTTAATACATATTAGTTCGTTTCGATAAGAAAGATAGTTTGGGGGAGCCCATCAAGATATACGCCATATTTTTAAACTATTTTTTTGTATCAAAATGATCAAATTTTGATTCATTTTGATCCAAATTGTGTCCCAAATGACAAAATATATTGGTGAGCTCCCCCTGCTGTCTTATTTAGAGTCTACTTATCACCGCATCATAATTGTGTCTCTAAGCTCTGCTTGAATTATTAAAAATTGGCAAAAAAAAATAAAATTTAAAAAACTAGAATTTTCCGGCGGTTCTCGGCTTTCGCACGCGTTCGCTATATATTCAAAGAATAGAAGCTGTGGGCCGCCCCTGACCTTTGACCCTGGCACGTGACCTTGATCTCATCAAACTATGAGGGATCCAATGTTGCACCTATGACAAAAGTTTGGTCCAATTGCACTTCACACGTTTTCATTTAGATCCATTTTTACATTTTTAGCCCCTTTTCAACTTGACCCCACATGCCTTTGCCCTTTTCAACAGGACCCTTGATCTCATCAACATATTGAGGACCTCATTGTGCACCTATGAAATAAGTTTGGTTCCAATTGAAGTTAAACTTTTCAATTGCGGTCATTTAAGAAATTGAACTTCAAGTTTGTTTGTTTTTTTTCAATTAGATCAATTTTACATTTTTAAAGCCCATTTTTCAATTTGACCTCTCCCATGATCTTTGACCTTTCCACATGAACCCTGACCTCATCAACATATGGGGATCCCATTGTGCACCTATGACAGAAGTTGGTTCCAAGGTGAAGTTAAACTTTCATTGAGGTCAATTTAAAAAAAAAACATTTAAACAATTTTTTGACACACACATACACACATACACCCGCCCAACGGATGCTAAGTGGTTCCTGGCCAGCTATATCTGGGCGGCCCACAAAAAATTGGCAAACAGGGCAAAAAGGTGTGTCACAATCATATGCAGTGTGTATGCAATTAAACTGGCCCCGCAAAGTTAGTAAATGGGAGCCCACCACGTAGTGGTAGGTGGAATTAGACTGACCGGAAAAGGTAATCACATTTTATTCAAAATATATGCAAATGAGTACATGTTATAACCTGGCGACAGAATTAAGCAAAGAGCCACATACCTCATGCTCTACATCCAACCAAGTGTTTACAGAGGGAGAGCTGTGGCTATTACAGAGGAAGAGATGCTTGCTGTGGCCAAATTTACAATCAAAATTCCCGGAGTTTCGAATCCCGGTGGGGTCGAACTGAGCACTGGCTGGGATTTATTCGGGTACCGTCAATTCTGGATTTGATCTGTATACCAGCCTATTGAGTAAATACAGAAAACCGCCTCCTCCATGGTTCACTTGGCATTGGGCCAATGGATAATGAAAGCCATCGATCCTTCGGACCCGGCGGACGTTAAGCCGTCCCGTCCCGTTGTACAGAGAGTCACAACTTGGACATGTACATCGCAGTCAGTGTCGAATAAGAGTGTAGGGTGAATACCCCTGACTGTGTCCCAATCCGCCCCAGCTCCAAAGCGGCCATGTTAGGAGCGTTCGTATCATGGATTCACACGGCCCAGGTTCCAGCAAACTCAGTTGAATTAAATCTGACATCACCACAAGCCATTAGCAAGACTGTGGATACGCTAAGAAGAAGAAGAGATCCAAACCAAGTTAGAAGCTCAAATGGCTCTTGCCTTGGATTGCGGGAGATAGAGTGGATTAATCGCATTTGTTTAAAGTTAAAAATATGCAAATGAGTGTAAGTAATTAAATACCTCCACCCGCCTGACCAGCCCATTTGACCGACCACCTCCATCTGGATCTGAATGGTAACTCCATCCATAACTAGTATTTACTCCAACGACATTGGCCTTCCAATTGGTGTGTGAAGCCTTATAAGGGTATAATTGAAGGTCCATTCACACCTTGCTGCACCGTGGGCGTTGTTCCCGATTTATGTCACTCTCTGACCACAAATGCAACGCAACTCACTGAAATTCCGTTTTTAAATGAAGTTAACTTTATTTGCGGTTACAGCGATTGCAGTTTGGCCAACCTAACACACTGCGACAGAGATGCCAGTGAAGTAGAATGGACCTTCCTGGTGTGGGTGGGAAGGCTTCCAGCATGGTGTGAAGCCTTAATGTGTCATTAAACCCTCCACTATTCTGGA
>JAMKCH010064607.1:0-21640 GCA_023653785.1 Ophioderma brevispina
TGAATAGTACTTTTTTTGCCTACAATTGCCCACCTGCTAACCACCACTAAGTTCAGCCCTATATGTAAGGTGAATGATACAACAAAATTTGGCTACCACCAGCCGCCTCCCAGGGACCTAGAGGGTCGTTTCTAACGCACCTCATGAAGAAAAAATCTACTTGTGCGCGTGGGGGAAATATAGGGCATATGAAGTGCTGCCCATAAGGCTTTTATAATTAATATTATTTAGTTTTATCCATATTTTCAAATACATGCTGCCCATAAGGCTTTTGTAATTAATAATATTATTATTTTTATCATATTTGCAAATACAGGGTGTCTTCTAAAAGTGCTCCAAAAAGTCTGTTTTGGAATCATTTTTTTTTGGTTTCATCGCGATAGCATATGCCAATCCGGAAATGTGCACCATTCCGCAAGATAGGAAAATCCAGTTTGTGTCACTTTTTGTACATGTATTCAATTGGGGTGGTAATGTAGGAGGAGGAGGAGAATGGTTAACCAGTGAACAGAACTTCAGTCTCTTATTCATTCTGAGACTATATTGACTCTTTTTCAAGAGCAGATTCCTTACAGGTGGCAGATGTCGATTGGTTGTTAAAATTACCCGATGTTATAGACGTTTACACAAATATGAATTTTGTTGCAATTACATTCTGTTGTAGGTGCAAGTGAGCCGCACAGATAGTTAATTTAATCAGGATCGAAACTATGGAAGGTGTTACTATTATAATTTATGACCTATAGATAGCATTATCTAGAGATATTTTGATATTTGATATTAAAGTATCAATATTTTTATCAAGCGAAAATGTTTATTTATAAAACTGTTAAGATTTTGTTTGCGAGTCTGTGTCCTTTACCATCTGCAAATATTGCCCGATAGAATATAATTTCGGTTATTGTTCTTTATTAAACGGCATCAGTGCAACAATTTGTTACACCCGATCTGAAAGATGTTTTCGGTTTTTAACGGCTTAATGAAACTGCAGTTTATAAATATTTTAAAATATTTTAACTATTAATTAAGTATCAAAATGAGGGCCGGCTTGTTGGTTGGGTTTTTATTTTGGGACACCCTGTATAGATAAAACTGTAATGATGACAGATAATAGCAGCCAGATTAGGGATTCGCATTCACAAAAAAACCCTTGTACCAAATTTTATTACCCAACTCTCAACGGTTGACCGAGATCGAGAGGGTTGTTTTTGGGGCACCCTGTAGGATTAAACGTTTAATCTGACAGCATAAATAATAACAGTCAGATTCGGATTTCAGATCCAAAAATCCCCATAGTACCAAATTTTATGGCCAAACTTTCAACGGTTAGCTAGCGATGTTATTATTCTACCGGAAATCGAGAAATCTGGCCCACTTGAGCGGTGCTCAGCCACAGGTTCGGTAAATGGTTAGAAACCGCCTTGAGGAACTCTTTCCAATCGGATCATTGGAGTTAGGGCATGCGGTGGAATGGCCCCCGCGGTCACCAGATCTAACGCCCGCTAAATTTTGGGATATGAGGTGATGTTAAAAGCCAGGAGTGAACAAGAAAGGTCCCCAACACACATCCAGAAGGACGACGGATCAAACAATCATTTACCGCAATTAGGAAGAACGCGTGTAACTCAAGAGTTGTTCAGCACATGACAATCCAGGGCTGCCAAGTGCATCGTAAATCAGGAGAAATGTGGAGGAAGACAGAAGAAACTTAAGGTAAGACCCTTAAGAACAAATTACTTTTAATGTTGCAATTATGTTCAACCATGCCTAAGAAAAATGATGCTTCCGTGACAGTTTGGTTTTGCTGACTGATGTTAGTGGAACATAATCTTGACAACCACTCAACCAAAATGGTGAAAAAAGAAATTCTGGTAAGATTAAGATGCTCCATGACCCATTTTTATGATAAATAAAATACACAATTCCAAATGACAGAAAGGGAAAATATCACTTTCATTATGGTAAAGTTTTTTTTATTGGGTCACCCTCTGTAGTAGATTAGGGATTTCCCAGCTATGTTGCAAACAAAGATTTCATCATATAGGTAATTTCACGATCTCATTATTGAAAAAGATTGCATGATAACTGATGTCATTATGTGAGATCATAAAACTGGCTAGTGAAAGACGCTGCAATAGGTTTTTATTAGATATGGTAAATCAAACTAAAGAAACATGCAGTGTCTTCACTTCGGGCAGTACAAACAATGAAACGGACATAATCAAAGAACTGATGGTCAATACAAAAGCCAGTGGCCGTCGTAACGAGGCAGTCGATCCAGAGGGGGCAAATTTCCAAGTCGTCAGCCCTAGGGGGAAAAATTTCAGGTGATTTGCTCCAAAGTAAATCTGAATTAGATTTAAAATTGCGCGCATAGCGGGCGAAATGACAAAATCTACTTTAATTTTACCCAAATATTAGGCTGAAATTGGTGAAATTCGAAAAGGAGATGTGAAAACGACATTATTTTGGTCCATATCGTCCCGCTTGTTCGAGCCAGCGGGTGCCTGCACAACCTCCCTACCCCTGCCTCCCAATCTATTGCACGTTCATATTTTGATACACATTGGGAGATTTTGGAAATTCTGCAATATGATGTGCATGAGTTCGAGAGACTTGTAGGGACCTCAGGGGATCAAAATATAGCGCAATGATAATGGGAAAATCCGGTGTAAAGAACTGAGTGTCCCCATGAGAGAGTGTCCCTGCTACCATAGCAAAACATGTGTACGAAAATAACCGTAACCTTGTAGACGAGGCCCATTTGAAACAAAGTGTATTCGATACAGCACTCAATGGAAATCAATAGGCAGTGGGGTGGTTAGGACACTCAGTCACCCCATGGACACTGTAGTTATGACACCGGTATGGTCTCGGCTTATCGGAAGCTGAAAACAGAATTTAAATAAGATTCCGGTGTTGAGAATGCATGGTGTCGTTTATGTAGTAACGTTGCCCTTGGTCAATCCGGAAATGAGGGTGTTGAAAAAGACCCCTAAATAATCGTAGATTATGCGCGAAATAATGTGACTAGTGAGATGTCCTATCTGTTTGTTCGGTTTTACTTAGATCATTCCTGAAACCACGTGTCATCATTGCAATGTGACATTTAGTTTTTAATAAGGTGACAATGAAATATGCATGGCTATTTTTACGGCAGTGGAACCAAGTTTGAACGGGAAATGAAAATGGGAGTTTGATTGATGTCATAATTATATGCGGCGGAACGTGTTTGTGGGCGCGGACAAGCATGGTTTGCATGAACACGTACAATGTACACACATATTTACTGCTTCGGTTGTGTGTATACTTAGGTCGTCACCCGAAGTACTACCACATGCGGGCGACGGCAATCGTGGACTAGCGTCGGTGACTTGTCCTAGAATCTTCTATACAGGCTTCAATACAGAGGTTTGTTTGTGCTATGCAAGTTCTTTTCTTACCTATTTTAAATGGACAATTACATTTTGCTTTGGCTTTGGTATATTAAAAATCGCTAATATTTGGGGCCAATCGACGACCGGTTATAACGACATCAATCAATTATAGATTAAAAAAGCATTTGGCATGCGTTTTAAATAAACAGTGAAAGGACATCTGTTAATTCTAATGAAAAGTAACTCACATACACAACCAGGCAAATAATTTGATTTTCATTTCTGTTTATCAATTTAACAAACAGAGGAGAACACAATCTCCATTTTTACATATTTTATCTATCAATGGTTTCACTTATTCATTCAATATCCAGCAGCAAGCAATTACACTATGATCATTAGTTTTAGAAGAAAATACATGGTATTTTGGGGTCATTACGGAAAGAGTAAACCATATCATCGATCAGACCTTACTGCTGTTAGACTCCTTCATTTTTTTTTTAATTACGGTGCTTCAACATGTGTAGATAACAAACGATGAATACCCGTATGTTACTGAAATTATTATAAAAATCATTTATTCTTTTTCCTAGACGTATCTGAAAGAAAAAAGCAGCCGTATGAACCATAAAGAGTTGATAACAGATAAAATTACACACCAAAAGGAAACATAAGTGTGGGTCGGGATGTCAATGAAAGTTCCGTAGGATTTTGGTGATGCTAAAGTTGATTTTCTTGCTGTTTTTCAGTCAATAGGGACCGGCAGTCAGAAAATGATTAATGCAAACGGAACAATGGACAGACTAATGATATAGATGGAAAACCAACATGCTGGCCTCTTCAACTAGTTAGGGAATTAACTTTTCGTACGTCCAGCACAGTTTAAGTTTTGTGCATTCTTCCACCATAAGTTAAAGCAAACTCTATGGTAACTTTTGTGTAAACTCAATACTTAAAATCGTTCTTTGGACCCAAAAAGTGGATACGGTTCATCCTGATAGTTCGATGTAATTTCGACATAGACTCTTGCCAATTAAAAACAAATCACCACTTAGCAAACCACAAGGATTATAGTTTATGTTGAATCGTTTTACATGTTCATTGATTGTTATTGTGTTTAATACTATTATTAATGTGATTCCTATACTATGATACTGCTCAGCGATTAAATGCCTATGAAAGTGCATTCTTTACTACTAAGCGAATGCGCCCGTTAAGGAGTATGCGGCGACTTAGAGCTGTGTACAACTTTGCCAACAGATGGCGCATTTTTTCGTTTGAGTTAACGCTGCAAGCACACCGAGATATAATGCCAATAGATGATGGTATTGTAAACAATGTTTTTTGTGGTTCACTCGTCAAATCGTAAACTTAGACATTTTGGTTGAAGTAGTAAAAAAGTAGATAAAAATTAAGGTTATTAAAATCCCCATCTATACACCGGATCGCGGTTCTGGGATGTGCAGTTTAGGCGACCTGTGGATCCTAATACCATGTAGCTAGGGTCAGATGTTAAAACGTCAATATATTCTGTACATTCTAGGAATTTTCTGTCTGTCTTCAAGCTTTTAAATACAAACGGTTCATTAGTATCAGTATGGGGATCTGAGGAAATTCCAAGGTCAAGCGACCACTGGCAAATTCCGTTTGAAAAATAGTGCGCCCTCTAGATTTCAAAAAATGATATTTTTGCATAGTTGTAAAGCTTTTATATACATTAGCCATCACTGAATTATAAAGCCAAAATCCGCCCCTATGGGTAAACAGAAACACTTTTATACTTATGTCGCGGAGAATAATTTCAAAGACCACGCGGAAACGGAAGGAATGTCGGTAATTATCAAGGATTCTCGGACATCATATCTCTAAAACGGATTTAAAATGAGACGTGCGGCTATGTATTTGAAAAGCGTTCCGATTTTCAGAATGAATTATATTAAACATGCTTATCAATGGTGTTTCGAAGGATTTTTAGGCGGCAAATTAAGAACATAAGCAAAAAATCACAAGTAAATGAATATTCTTTGTGTTTTATATTAAGATTACTCTTATACCTACATTTAATGTTTATAACGCCATGCAAGGACTTGCAAAGTCCTTTACGCGTTCCATAACAATTGGAATAACTTGTTTAATATAACATATTTGCAGTGAACCATGTTAACCATAAGATGAAATCGACAAATCTTTATTGGTGAAAGAAATTAGCGCTTATGATCCCTACGTGAATGTTTTACATTGTTAATACCCGCCGCGGCGAGGGTTACTTTTTTTTTTCCAAGGTTAGCGAATGTATAACATTATGATCATACGGTTTCAAGCGCGTAATGTCAACTACAAAATATATATCCGCTTTCACTCAACATTGAGTCACTGAAGATTTAAATTAAACACCTCGGAACAATTAATTTTAACTGTTCTATTGTCTGCATCATTTCACTACTAACATTGTACTAATTTGTACGGAAAGTCATTGCTAGCGCCCTTAGCGTCAGTTACGCGGAGAATACAGTTCGATGGCTTTGATGGACCCGTGGAACCTTTTTGCATGACATCTTCCCGTCATGCAATATTCATGGAGTGGGAATAATTTGAAACCCATATGCAAATGTCAGGATATTGTAGAGAAAACACCCCCCCAAAAAGCACACCCTATGGGGAAAAAAAAAAAAAAGTGGGGGGGGGGGGGGGTGGGAGGGAAAATTTTTCAAAAGAACAAAGGGGGGGGGGGGGGCCAGGTTGTTGCGTGGGTTGTGTTTGTTGTATAGGGGAAAGATGTGAATAAGATCTATAGCGCTAAGACGAATACGTTTTTACGTTCTGGGTATATTCAATAGACCCAGAAACCATCAGATGAGTTATAGGTTCAAATAGAAGCCCAAGGTCGAGAAAATATCGATAATAGCTGTCGTAGTCAAGTTTAAAACAAATGTTAATGGTAGTCATCTACAAACATTTCTTTCAGACATTATTTTACTTATTAAACCCTTATTGCTTGTTAGTACTCAACTGCTCGTTAGATCCTTTCGTCCATGTGACCGAAGGCTTGTTCAGACTTCTTACACTACGGCCACAGCCATAGTTTGAATAGGGAGTTGTTAGTCTGATACTGAGGAACCCTAAAAAATGTCGTGCATTTATATCAGATTAAATGACATTGCACTAAGGGTGTGTTTCACCGACAAGGTTTGCCGTGGCCTTTGTTTCAAAACTTGAGGATAGATATATATTGTTAAAGGGATGGACTTGAATCCTGGTTATTATAAAGATCTGTGAGTTTCGTGTATTTACAGAAATGGGTACTGGCGATTTTTATTATATGAAACTGCCTTGGATTTTTTACCAAACCTGGACCCACACTAAAGTCAATCTAACAATTGGATGCAAGTCTAGAATGTTGACTTTTATTGCCTTTTAATTTCATTCAAGTGGGACATTTGGTTCAAAAGTTCTTGGAGCAATTAAAGAGAACAAA
Organism: Ophioderma brevispina; assembly: GCA_023653785.1. Classification (NCBI taxonomy): domain Eukaryota; kingdom Metazoa; phylum Echinodermata; class Ophiuroidea; order Amphilepidida; family Ophiodermatidae; genus Ophioderma; species Ophioderma brevispina. The sequence goes on from JAMKCH010064607.1 coordinate 6,853, forward strand.
AGTAATGCGAAAACGCATTTCCCTCCTGTACTATACATGTTAAGGTATTTGCAAAATTTGCCAACTTTGATTGCATCATAAGCTAACCCATCACTGTTTTCTTTTTAGAAATTCCATCTGTAAATAGTTGTTTCATTTAATCTGTGATGATACCGATTATTTTGAAAAGTGATAATTGTAATTGAACATTAGAAAAACATTTAGCTTTATTTTCTTAAATGATCACAACTTCATTTGATGACAATTTTTTAAGGTGTCAAAAACACATATAGACCCTTTCGGTCAAATAATTGTTTTCAGTGATTTTTAAGTAAATTACAACACTTACATGTTTATCCCACATTCTGACTGCGCACCAATATTTGCTTATTAATTTAATTGAAGTGTCATAGATTATAGGAATATATGACCAGAGGTAGGGGTCCTCACAGCACAAATAGTGAGCTATTTGAACGGATTAAAATAATCGTTATTGCCATGACCCTTATGTTATTTACACGTAGATCAAGTTCAATTCAAAACTGGCAATTTATCCGCTAATAGGCTTAAGCACTTCTTGCACTCAGCTCCTTAGAGTGTCACTGAACTGTGTTATTGAGCAAGTAAAGGCTGACGTTAGAGATCAAATATGTTTCTTCTTCCTTGAAGGATAAATTTAATGCACATGCAGAGCACATTCCTACAGTTTTACGTAATTTTGTGATTTTAACTAGAAGCGTCAAGAGCAACTTCGTAGGGATCACGGGAAAACATCCACCGAATCTAATGCAGGGTAGACAAAGTGTGTAATGCAATGTGGTTAACCGTCATGGCATTAATGTCAAATGTTGTAGGTGCTAGGAATGTTTTTAAATGGAGGCTTCGTGTCAAGGAACATTTTACATAGTGAGCGTAGACATGCGAGAAAATTCCATACTGGCAAACTGGATACAGGAAAACTTATTATTTGATTCACGAATCGTTGAAATGAAATGATATGCGTGAAATTTGCACAATTTGACAGCACTACAACACCTTGTATTACCTCAGATATTCTTGGTATAATGCGTTGGTTTAAAAGACACTTATAAGAAACACAACTCCCGGGGATTTTTTTCCTACTCCAAAGAGGGAGAAAAAATTGCATTTACAAAGAGTAAAAAAAAAGTGATATTAACCACTAATGAATATAATATAGATTTTATTGTAAAAAATGATATATGTTCAGATTGAAGCAGTTTATTTTATTCTCGTTAGAAATGACGGAAGGCAATCATGTTGAAAACAATAATCAAAACTGGAACGGACTACGGCAAGTTCCTTCGGGACAGAAGGTAAGTTACATCGCATGCGTTCGAAATACTCGCCGATTTGTAACCATTTATGACATGAAAAACACGAGCATTAATTAAAAATGGCCCTTAGCAAGCTTCTTTTCAAGTCGTTTATGAAATATTTCGTCTATTCAATCCGCTTAAAATGGGACAATTTACCCGAGGTAAAGCTATACATCGTTTGACCTTGACAAAAGGGTATGCAACAAGCTACTATTACTATACTTTCTATGCCGATTCTATTGCGAGGGTAGCGGGCAGCCCGAAGCTAATGCATCTGACGATTGGTTATAGGCATTATCTCGTAAATTTATTTTTACATATATTCAAGAATAGGCAATGTTACATGAGAGATCTCTCTGGTAAAATTACTTTATGGGACTGTACAGAATTTAATTTGGACAACTGTGATGCATTATGTGATATTTTTCTTCTCAATAAAATTTAGATTTGGACACGGAACTCCGACGACCTTCTCTTCCTTGCAGTGCACGATTTTGTTGAATAGTTTATTTTTAGTGTCTGTATAAATTTGTTCAGTAATGCCGGAGATCTGTATGTAAACCTTATTATGACATCGAAAAACATATGATATCTCATTGCATTTGTAAATGATTATTTTATTTCAAGAGACATGATAGAGGATATGACGAGTCTTCATTGGGTTACAGCGCATTTTTAAACGCCACCGGTTGTGATAATGATGACCTTATTTAAGGACGACGACCAGTACCAGAACCAGTACGAATGACGGATATGTTCTAGGGTGTATTAAAAAGAAATGGAGTCAAAATGATGATTGTGATGGATCCTCTTTTGTTTCTCAGACTCAAAATATATATGCGTTAACAGTTGTGACCTTGATTTGACCGGACCCTTACTGTTTGAACTGCGTCATTTGAGTCAGGTTTTCCTACATGATCCAGTCTCACCTTTGTTTGCCCAAAATTACTGCGGTACCAAGTATATAAGGCAAATTGTTAAGTTTGATATTCTTTCTTATGGTTTTTATATTTACACTCGCTGTTCGAGTTGTAATAACTGTTGATGCGCCTGAAATATTGTGCCCACACTTATATGTTACCAAGTGACACGAGTCTTCAATTTGTATTGGGGGTCAACTTGATTTGACTTCTTATTGCGTCTGGGTATACAGTGATGATTATTGTACTCATACTCTTGAAAAAAAAAAAAAATCGACTTAAAAATAAGTCACATCCGACAGTTTCTAATTCAGATTGTCCAAACAATGGCTGCGTGTAAAGAGTGTTTAAAACTTAAAGTGCGCGGTGTCTTGTCTGTTGGTTATGCCCTCTTAAAACCAAATAAGCCATTAAAGGTTCAACAGGGTATTTATTTCAAGTGAAGTCTCAGAAAGAAAACATCCATCAAATATTAAACATTGTTATTTGAAAACAAAACCATGACCACGTGCAAAATATTACATATTACGGCAAAGGAGAAATAATGAATTCTTATATCATCACACATAAGCACAACTAAAGTCCGTTTATTGCATCAACATTGAAGAGATTATGGGCCACAAAAACGGATTATGAATTACTTGACATCCCGGCCATCCATTGCCGTTAGTCTTTTACATTAACGTATGTAAGAATGAATTAACCTTTAGTAAGCCAATCTGTGTCACATTATATTTCTAATTGGCAACAAAGCCGGGGGGGGTGCGATATTTTTTTTCCGTAGTTAATTGTTAAAAATTGTTAATTTACACTGATCGTCTATTTTCACTTGAACAAACTTCGAAAAATTAATTATCAAAATGGGTAGAGTGGGAGTTCGAACATGAACAAGCAGAGATTAAGAAGCCTGTTTGGCAATGTTGGGATTTTCTTCAATCTAAACCTTCACGGAATAAAGCAGATTCATGTATATACAATCTATACATTGTAACATAGTAAAACCATCAACATCATGTTATAAAGTGACTGTGTTATAAAGATGATATGCAAGCTAACTACGGAAGACATTTCGCGGCCGGGTTATCCAATGACAGACAAAGTATTCAATCGTAACATCAACTACCACCAATGACATATTCAAGAACCCTCACTTAACTTCAAATCTAATATAATAGCCTTAACAACTGAAACTACAAGGTTATAATTCATGTATGTGAAAGAAACCACATGGGAGGGAAACTAGCTAGCAATGTATATTGGCAAAATTTCTTCAGTGTTCTTTGATAAATTGAATAACTTGTAAATGGCTATTTGCGTTAACTATCGTTGAACATAAAAATAAATGCAATGACAAGTCTTTGTTGCTTTAAGATATAAGCGATTATAATTCCAATACCTTTGTTTTCTATAACCTTTGTTCATCATTATAACCATACAATTGTCTTGAGAAGGTCTTCACACGTTCAAAGTAATTGAAAATTTTTGTTAAAATAATGAAATTCGACAAATCTTTATTCAGTATAGAATGAGCTATGATTCTTAAGGGATGCTCTTATTTTTACAGCGCAGTAAGTAGTTGTTTGTTAATTTGCAATGCGTAACTCATGATCCTTACGGTTCTCCAGCTCGTTAATGTCAAAATACAAAATATAATTCCGCTTTCACTCAAGGTTAGTGTTCATTGAAAATTTAACTTAACGGCTTTAAAAAAAATATTTTTAACTTTACTGTAGTCTACCTCATTTCTAATACTTATCATTGTACCACCATTGTACCTGAAGTCATACTAGCGCCAATTAGCGTCATACTTGAGTACGTACAGTTCGATGACTTTAATGGACCAGTGGAGACTTCTTATATTTACATCTTCCCGTATGCCATATTTCATGGAGTGGGGAATTAATTTGAAAACTATATGCAAACATCAGGAGTATTTTAGCGAACATCACTGAGAGTCCGTTGGGTGTGCGTTATGATGGGAGGATATGAATGATAGCTAAACTGAGCTAAGAATAATTATGGTGGTTGGGTATGAGGTGAATACCAGAAGAAACCTCAGAGGCGGGATAGGTTCACAAAGTAACCCTGGTGCAAGAAGTACCTAAATCAACAAGGCTGCCTTTGTAATATCTAAAAAACTGCTGAAGTCAAATGCTCGCAAACCTCAGTTTATTTAAAGTGTGTACGTGAGGCAGGTTGTCCAGTGTTTTTATTATAATTCATAGTTGGGCACCAAGTGATATTCAGTTTATAGTTTAAAACAGCATAAAGAGATCACTTCCAACGTTTTGTGAATTTGCCAGTGTCGTGTTCACATGAGGGCGCCATTGAAGTTTACACAGGGTCACAATGTCAAATGATGCTATTGCTGCTAAAAAAAACTTCACCAAAAGGTGTCTTTGCATAAGAAATCAGGAATATAAGTTTGGCCAATTGGATGTTGGTCCTTAAGAAGTTCTAGCAAAAATAGTCAGAGGTGAACTTTTTCGGGCTACAGGGGTTAAAAATGCACAATTGACAATGGATTTGAATGCAAATGGCCTGCAATTGATCCTTTACCAAACCGATTATATTAAGAATAAGTTTGCATATCTAGATCTCTCTTTACCATGGTAACTCAAATGTAAATCTGTGCCCTATTGAGTCAGGTCAAATTAGGGGTTACATAGAGAGAAGTAATCTGGATAAGGCACAATATTCTGAATCTTGAATTCAATGCTATAAAAGCTCCCCTTTGAGACCATTTCTCATACGAAACGATAATACGTACACTTTTGCATTTTGACGATGTAGAACAAAATATTGACCTTTGGCCTTTTGCTAAAACTCCTGAACGATCCATTCCAGATAGGGAAAACTAACATTATCTGAATCCTTTATCTTCACCTTATGGTACTACAAAAATAGCGTCTCGACTCTAAGAAAGGTTGCCAATAGAGCCAACGTTGAAATGTTCAGAAAGATGGCCAAAGTTTTTGGAAATTGGATCTCAAAGTCACGAAGAACATCATTGTGTATGTTGTTTAGCACTAAAGTATCAATAAAGCACAAGTGGAGGTTGGGGGATTCGCACCCGAATCGGTTCATCAGTACTAGGATTTTGTGGCTTTATGATATGGTTTTACTTACTACCCCTATTAATTTGATTGACGCGCCAAAAACCATTATATGAATCCATTACCAGAGTGAGCGTCATAATCATAGGAGCATCAATACTGAGCGATTAAACGTATATGACAGCCCATTGTCATGTTATTATATAATGCCATTGAACCTATGTTATTAGTACGAAGAGAAAGTTCACTTCAAAATGAACAAGTAGTTACTTAGGCTTACGTAACACCTTGCACTCGCCTCCTTAGAGAAGGCAACTGAATGTGTTTCTTGATCACCAGAATTGCCGATGTTTGTACAGAAACATTTTTCTCTTTCTTACTTGAAGGATAGGGCCAAATGTTAGAGAACCTCCTGAAGTTTGCGGTAATTGTGTTATTTAACTAGCAACGTCAAGAGAAGATTCCTGGTGGATCACTTAAAAACTTCCATTAAAATCATCTGAAGGGGGTAGATAAAAATGGGTGTAATGAATGTAGTAACTATCATGGCAATAAAGGTTGTATTTGGTGATCCAAGCACTTTTGTTTTTTCTTGGTTCAACTAGGTGTCTTGAGAAAGCTTTTCACAAAATTTTAGTTGATTATGATCTTGCAGTTTTGTTGTTATGGATCAATTGCTTGTTTCTTACGGTTCCATAGGCCACTGTGCTGTAATATCTGCGTTGACGGGAAGCAAATACAAAATTGCGAAATTTCTTACAGATACACCAAATTTGCACGCGCTAGTACACATGGATTAACAAGGCTACTGGTTCACTGATTAATGATGAGCTCAACTTTTTTAAGTAAGTCGGGTGGACGGGCTGGGATCACGAAAATGCCCCTTTAATGTCGCTTGTAGTTCAACGATGGTTTAAAATGGAGCGTTCATGTCATGACACATTTTGTAGTCCAGGTTCTTTAGTCTGCGTACCAGGAAGACAGAATAAGCTTTTTAGGATAGTTTTCAACTATTCTCTGGAGCAACATATCAAAAAGTCCCCAAGTTCCCCCATTATGTAATTGCGGAATAAGAAGATAAAGTTTATATAGGGGTAAACAAATTTAAAAATGATTCAAATGGCTAAATCCATGGACTGTTGCATTTTGTCTAGTCACACGGATTAAGAAAAGGTATAGTTGGCCTAACGTTTGACCTTTAATTTTGGGAATAAAAGCCAACAATTGTTCAAGGCGACCATGGGGTAAAATTTCCAAAAAACAATCTGACTTTTAAATAATATTTAATTCAAATGTACCCGTTGTTATTATGGACAAATTTTATTCTATTACCTATTAAAATATGACATTATAGGGCAGTGGCTTGTGACCGTCTATACCGGTAGGCAACCTGTAATAATGAGCCCTATATAACTATTTGTGGAAATTACTGAAACTAATTTAACACTAAATGTTTCTCCATTAGATTCCATAGCACCCGAGATTGGTTTTGGAAATTTCTCACTCGTGATTTATGAAACTCATTTTTTTTTTGTAATTTTGTAACTGATCGATGAGGCGTATTCCTTAAAAAATACTTAAAATTTCATGCCCGTTAATGAGGGTTCCTAAAAACCCAGCCCGCAACAGGGATCGTTGCATTTTAGAACTCTAACTGAAGCAACACTGTTGACAGAAATATTTTATGCTTATGTACGTCATATGAATGAAACCAAATAATTAATATCTAAAAAAAATAGCCCCTTTATGTGCTGAAAAGAAACAATTTCATCTCAACCTATGGCAAATACCGAATGTTAGTTTGTCCTACCGTCACAAAAATGAATGTACAAGAATGTAAAACTGATAATGTTGTGATAAATCTATGTAAATGGTCAATCTAGAGCAGATATAACAATCATCCAAATGATTTACCAAAAGTTTGTGCTGTGGAAGCAGGGCCCATGAACCAATTGTGATTGATTTTGAGCGATTTTTGAAGCATTTCCGAAAAACAATGCTTTGGTCCTAATTTCCAGACGAAGCTCGGAACTTCATACGTACCTTCTGCTTATGCACCTCAAAGGTTGTATGAGTGTTCACTTGAATATTCCCGCGAGGAAAGTGGTTTCAGGAGCGTGTGTGACGAGCCGTGAGTTGAAATAAACTTAGCACTTACGTGTTAAATATTATTCTATCAGGTGTATACATAAAGCGACGAATACCCAAACAAAAAAATCCAAAGTTAAAAAAAAAAAAACACAAAAAAGTTGACTACACATTTTAATGACCAAACGGAGCATTTCTGAACTTGACCCCAGTTTAAACTTGAACCGTTCTTTCCATATGGTTAGTAAAACTATATAATTCACAGATATGACAAACATACTTTCTAAATCCTTTTATAAAATGACCCACAACACAATGGAGCATTTAGATTTTGAACCGTGTACAAACTTACACTCTTATTCCTCAATTAGCACCTGGGGGAAAATTTGGGTCTTTTGCTCTAACAACATCAAGAAACGTACTTGAAAAAAGCTATGGCTTATTTATCTGCACGTGTTTTCTATTTATCTGGACAGAGTGAACTAGGCATGCGAAATAATAACATATCAGTAAAACTAAAATTGAAGAAGAAGAAACCGGTCTTCTCACTTTTACATGAAATTCTCCACTGCCACCAGTACGTTCCAGACCATAACTTCTGTAAATCCTAGAGATTACAACGTAAGCTTGGGCCTGACGACGCGCTGTCACTTGCAACAACGAGCTAACAGTAAATGAATGTACATGAAGGACTTCATGGAAAAATTTAACCTTGTGCCACTAATAACAAATTCCAAAATCAAGCAGGTAGACTGTGGACACACCGCCCCCCAAATGGAGAAAGAATCTTGCCAATCTTGACTATTTTCTGGTCAGAAAGAAGTGGAATAACCGAATTAAGAATCAATGAGACTACAACACTTTTGAAGATGTAAGTCTGATCCAGAATTGTCTTCGGCAGGAGCAGAAAGTTATCGTCAGCGTAACAACCCCCCGCCCAGAGATCCCATGAAAACAATGGACTGGAGGGAAGGTAGGGAGGTACAACGCTTTGTAAGCAGTATCTGTAGCAGTTACATAAAAGGTTCATTACATCTCTTGTTGATGAGCTTGAAGCCAAGAACTCCAGCGCAGTATCTGATGTCCTCACTTCAGCCAACCAAGAAGAAGAAATGGCATTGGAGAGGCTACCCAGAAGAAAGAAGAAGACTACTTGCCTTTGCCGACACGACAAAGTCAGCAAAAGCCAGAGAAAAACTGAAGTCTGCAGCCAAGAAGCCCCGTTCTAAATCCACCAGACGCTCCAAAAAGAACCTTGATGCCGCTATAGGCTGCACTTGTCTGATCATCTTACATGTGGTGCTGAGGACAGTTAAGTCCAAGTGAAGCACTGACGCCTAATCTTGAAATACAAGCATGCGGCTGCCTGGGAGGCTGGCGGAGTTGACCGATAAGAAGGCCACCACACCTATAAGAATCAAAGGTGATGTTTGAGATGAAACAACTAAAGAGCGCCCTTGACACGTGGTTTCAACACTTTAATTCTCTAATTGGCAAGCCAGTTCAGAATAACACGAACCTTGATGAACCGTTCTCAATCTCAGATAGCAAGGACACCCTCCCATCCAGACATGGACCGTTCAATATAGAGGGTTCAGATCTGCATGAAGAAGAAAATGACAACAACACAAGGAACACTGGTTCCCGCACGACAACATTCCTGCAGTAGTGTGGAAGAATCCACTATTCAATGATCTCAACTGTAGAATTTGTAAACAACAACTATATGGGAAACAACCAGCTGCCTTTTCAACATCATTCACCATTGTATATATTTATTAATATTTCCCTGGAGATGGCCAGCGCACGACAGTGTTGAAAAAAAACCTGAGGGCGCTTGGCCCGGATCGAACCGGGGACCTTCGTATTACTTGCACGACGCCCTAACCGAATGAGCTATCAAACAGGGTCGGTAGAAGAGGAGCGATAGATTTTATCTCTAGCTGTTAGGTTCGAAAGGTCTTCGCTTTTGCTAGCGGATAGCATCCAGAATGATATTTAAACATATACGATTATATTTGTTTGAAATTTAAACTACTTAGTTCTCCAGGTAGGACAGAGGATGTATAGATTTATAAATCTTCCTGGAGATGGACCAGCGCACGAACAGTGTTGAAAAAACCATTGCGCTTGGCGGATCGAACCGGGTTGTGACCTGTTAGTATACATGCACGACGCTCTGACCGACTGAGCTATCAGCAGGTCGGTAGAGAGCGATTAGATTTATGTTATAGGTGTAAGGTTCGAAAAGGGTCCATCGCTTTCCTAGAAGATAGCATCAGAACTGTATATTTAACTCATAACTTGGCGAACGAAGTAGTTAAATTTTCAAAAACAAATATATCGTATATGTTGTAACTTAAACCAGTTCCTCCAAGGAGATAATCGTGATCCCTATTCTTTGTGTCGTGGTTGATTACATCCGCAGCCAGAGTTTTACATTCATAAAAGACAAAAGGACTCACCTCACACCAAACCAAAGCGTTCCAGACGTCACAAAGTCAGTTCTAGCACAGACCTTGACTACGCAGATTCTAGCTCTAACAGCTACTCATCTGATAATGTGGTGCCCAAGATCTACTAACATCAATGCTGCAGACAAAAGACTGACAAAGTCGGCCTACATATAAATGACGCAGATGATATATTATTCATGAGGAGATGATCATCAACCCATCTGACACAAACAGATGGTAGCCAACTCCAAGAGGTCAAGGACTTCAAATATTTAGGGTCCTATGTTGCCGACAGCAAGAAAAGACTTCCGCACGCAAAGGAACAAGCTTGGAATGGCTGCAATAAACTTACACCACTTATGGCAATTTGGTGGTATCTCCAATTCACCCAAGCTGAAATCTTTAGAGCCTGTGGAGAGGGGAAGGGTAAAAATCCTGTTATTATGGGATCTGAGATTGGTGGGGACATGAAGAAAGAGATTACAGGATAGAATGTATGGCACCTACACCAAGCTTCTTATGCGCGTACAAAACAATCTTGGCGTGAGCACAAGACCCAAGCACAGATATATGGAGATATCCCTACATTTTCATCTTCTGTGCCCAACGCCGTGCACGATTGACGGTTCCCTCATCGTGCGATGATCAAGTAGTCTCAGACGTCACATGTTGGAAGTTACCATGCCAAAAAAGGGGTCGACGCCCCCCCTCCATTTAAACTACATGAGATGGGTGTGATTGCCTCGAGACATCCAGCAGGGTCCATCTGATATCCCAAACTTAATGGACAGGGACATTTGGCGATTCATGGTGAACAGCACCTCGGCTTGCGGCCCGTAGATAGAAACTAAATTGCACGACTGTTCATTATTTTCTTCACGAATTGTGCGATTTAATTCCTCAGGTCTCTTCTGAAATGTGTAATTTTAACAGCCTCCTTTTCAAACAATATGGTTTAAACTCGAAAACGATTTTTTTCCAATATCAAAATCTCAACATAAGTCGTTTTCCGTATCTCAGACTAGACCAGGTTTCATTTACTCAGTACTCAATTTAGTGATAACTCAGTTTACCTGCGTGAAACACAAAATCTTGTTTTGTACCACTTTGGTGAGTGAGAACGGTGATTTTGTGTGACATTGAACTGAAAGAATAGATTAGTTTGAACAGAAGTTATTCATATTGAACAAATTTGAAATTCAAATAGCTTTTAAATGTAAAATTTTAACCAATAGATCGTCAGCTGATATGAAGAAGACAACGTAAGTGAAATTTTTGTCGAATTGAGTTTTGGTGAATTTTGAAAGAGGTGCATGAGAGCATATTTAAAAATATGTGTAAGGGATATGTCAGCGATTAAAACGTTTTAAAAGTTGGTCTTGCATTATTAAACTTATTTGTCCCTTTTCAGTTGCAAGACAACGTAAGTGGCATTTACTTTGGTCTGCATTATTGAAAACAGTTTTGCCCTTTTCAGTGCGGCAAGACCACCTAAGTGGCACTTAATTTGGTCTTGCACTGAAAAGGTAGGTTTAATGCAAGACCCACTAAGTGGCACTTACGGTGGGTCTTGCATTAACAAGAAAAGTACTGATTTCACTTACGTTTCTATTATTTGTAAAAAATAAATATGTCATTCGTTGATCAAGGAGAAGAAATTAATTTGATTTATATCATACAAATACATTTCCTACTGGATTACATAAAAAAAACACAAAAATGTTCTTCCTGTAAAAATTAGTCAAAAAATGCAATTATGTTGGGCTTAAAGTAGCCGAAGATATGTACTGCAGAGTCAATATAAGAGAAGAAATACAGCAAACAAATAATGAAACTCTGAGATATGGCGGCATTTTTGATTTATGCAAATAAGTTATGCTTCCGCCAATTCAGGGGTTATGTATTTCTGTATAACGTATGAAGCATAATGTACTATTATGTAAAACTATTTATTTTATGGGCTTCACCGCTATATAGATTAGCTATGCAACAAAATGAATGTAAAACCATAGGAATTGGCGGCCATTTTGGATTTATGCCAATTAGGCGTAGCCACCACTTGGATTTTTTTGTACTTTTATTGTCATTCTGGGGACTTATAGAAATGCATTATGGTTAAAGAAAAATTCTTATTGCAAGTTTTTCCAGGTCATATCATATATTCCAACCTATTTGGAGATCGTTTGCATGATGATATGTTTGTAAACATCTTAACAAACTCCCAAAGTTGTATGTAAAGGTCGATAAACCATTTTTAACTATTTCTCAGGTAAGCATGCGTTGGCATTAAAACTCCATATATGACACTGAATGGCTTGTATTTTCTTGTTGAAGTTATTTTTAAATTGATATCACTAATTAAAATGTCCAAAGTCGGATTTCTGGTGCAGTGCAAAATTCATAATTAATTGTTGTTACAATTTTGGCTGGTATTCTGAAAGGGGTCTACAAGGGTTTTAAACCAGGGTTAGTCCTACATGAGTGGATCTTTTTCCTTCCAACATTTACTCTACAAAGTGCTGTAACTGAGTGGGTAACTTCCTTTGGTGGGGCCGTTCAGCCCCATCCATGGGAATTTTCTCACCCACTATACAATTTAACTTTCACAGTATTTTGACAGGGAAAAAAAAAAAAAGGTCCACCCATGTAGGACTACCCATGGTTTACAAACCCAGGTATAAGTTAGACTCCCTTTCAGAATACCAGCCTATATGCTTACCTTCTATATGAAAAAACGTTTAATTGTTTTGTCAATTTTCAAAAATAGATTAACATTCCAGAAATCCACCTTTTTGTTTGAATTGGTTTTAACGTAGGTCCCACTACCAAAAATATGTTGATTAGGAGCCTTTACATCACGCTTCGTGAAGCAAGAAATGTGTGTTTTTTTATCTATTCTTCCCTGCTTTTCTTGAAATAAGCGATGCACTCAAATTACCTTCGTGTAACCCCTTAAGAGTCGAGTTACCATAGATGCTACTAGGCTGCACAATTGATTGATTCTTACAATGTTGTGCTGGGAGCATGTTAAGTCTCAAGCTGAAGCACTTGACGCCCTCCATCTTGAAAACAAGCATACTGCTGCCTGGAGGCCTTGATGGAGCTGACCGATAAGAAGGCCACGCCGATAGATAATCGTAAACAGGCGGATAACCTGACAGAGGAAGAAGGCCGACCCACCTATAAGAATCAAAGGTGAACAACTGAAGATCGCCTTGACACGTGTTTCAGCACTTAGTTCTCTACTTGGCAGGCCAGTTCAGAAGAACACTACCCTTGATGAACCGTTCTTCAATCTCAAGATAGGCAACACCCTTCCCATCCAGACTGGACCTTTCACTATAGAGAGCTTCAAATCTCATGAAGTAAACGAACAACAACACAGGACAACTGGTCGCGACAACATTCCTGCAGTCGTCTGAAGAATCCACTAGTCCATGATCAACTGTTAGAATTTTTACAACACCTATATGGGAAACAAAAACCGCTGCTTTTCAAGCCATCATTCACCATTCCTCTACCAAGAGAGGCGACCTCCCAACATCCCCAAAACTACAGAGGATCACACTGTCACCACTGGCCTCCTAAGAATCTACAACTCCATGCTTTCAACAGAATCACTCCTCATATGATTCCCATTCTCAGACGGACCAGAAACGGTTTCGCGACGGCATATCACACTTACCTCAGATACTTGCCCTCAGAAGGATCATAGAAGAGTTGAGAATTTTCCAAGAGAAAGCTTCAATTGTGTTGTAGATTTTTCCATGCTTTTTACAGTGTAAATAGGGCATGTAAATGGCTGCATATTCTCGCCACTACGGTGTCCCCCAATGAACGTCAAGGCAATGTGCCATCATGGTTTGATGAACCCATATAGCTTTTTTGCAGACCATGGTTCTTGGCCCACAAATGAGTTCAACAACTACTGGAATCCTCCAAGGAGATACCTTTGCTCTCTATCTCTTTACGTGGTTGATTACATCCTCAGACAGAGTCTTGACATCCTGAACGAAAGGACTTCCCATCAAACCCAAGCGTTATAAACGTCACACGTCAGGTATTCACAACCTTGACTACGCATATGACCCTATCTCTAACAGCTGATCTGATATGTGGTGCACAAGATCACGAACATCACGTGAGAATGCTGCAGACAAGTCGGCCTACATCTCAAATGCAAGAAGACTGAATATATTGACTTCCATGAGGACGAGATCATCAACCTATCTGCACAACAGATGGTATCCAACCTCAAAGAGGTCAAGGACTTCAATTTTAGGGTCCTAGTGCCGACAGGCAAGAAAGACTTCCTGTCACGCAAGGACAATCTTGGAATTCCTGCAATAAACTACACCAACTATGGCACTCTGGTATCTCCAATTCAACCAAGCGGAAGTTCTTTAGAGTCTGTGGAGAGAGTATCCTGTTTATTGATCTGAGACTCTCAGGGCGGATCCTGTATTTGAAAACGTCAAAATACCGGGGGCTGAAAGGCTGTAACTTGGTCCAAAATAGCCTCAAAATGGGCTGATTTTTTGCAAGAATTGCAGAATTACGGGAGGCGCGCTCCCCATCCGCCCCCTCCCTGGTATCCGCGCCTGAGACCTGGACCCTGAAGAAAGAGCTACAGATAGACTGGGTGGCACCTAACCAAGCTTCTTATGCGAGTACAAAACATATCCTGGCTGAGCACAAGACCACGCACAGATATATGGAGATCCCTCCAATTTCATCTTCTTGTTTCCCAACGCCGTGCACGATTTGCCGGTCCACTGTCATCGTGCGATTGATCAAGTAGTCTCAGACGCCACATGTTGGAAGTTACCATGCAAAAAAGGGGTCGACGCCCCTTTAACTCCATTGATGTGATGGCTCGATACCTCCAGCAGATCCATCTGATATCCCAAACATTAATGACAAACAGGGACATTTGGCGCTACCTGGTGAAC
>JAMKCH010064608.1:0-72059 GCA_023653785.1 Ophioderma brevispina
TGCTAAATAGTAACCAACGAGCGATTTGGCGTCATATTATTTTTTTTTTTTTTTTTTTTTTTTTTTTTTTTTTTTTTTTTTTTTTTTTTTTTTTTTTTGTATACGCGATTTTACGGTATATATATATATATATATATATATATATATATATATATATATATATATATATATATATATATTACCCCCTGCATCGAGTGTCAACTTGTTTTGACTGAATTCAACACAGCAGAACGGAGGCTGCAATAATAATTATACCTTCTTACAGAATCTTACTTATTTAATGTGTCATATAAATACAGAAGTGATTCTTAACACTGCAAAATCCATCTTTCTATTTTGCTTTTCGATTACAAAGCCATTTCATATAATTATTTTGTATCACACGACATTGTATAATTTGTATTATGTTACTTTATGTATTGTGGGCCAATGGCCAATAAGTACAAGAAAGAGAGAGAAGAAACAGAGGTAAAGTTGTGTTTACATTTACAAGTTTATCATGTTGTCGCTTTGCCCATAGATGGTACATGTTATTTCTTCTGATGATGTACATATATCCTATCTACCGTTGGCCCACGTGTTTGAACGTTGTAACCAGGTAGGTAATGATTGTAAGTGCCCTATAGTATAAGGTATCAGCTTAGTGGCTATTCCCAGATAGCATGGAAAGATAGGATTTTTGAACCAGTATTCTCTCTTAGACGGATTAAAACCAAGGCTCTAGTAAGTGGAAGAACGAGGTCCGAAGCCGAGTGAACTTCCACTCAAAATTAATGATATCGCCGGATCCAATTCGTCGTAGAGAGTACCGGTTAAGAAATTATACCTTTGTCATTCTTAAACAGTATAATAAAGATAATTTTCCTAATGGCTTAAATACAACAAGAGCTAACAAGATAGGAGTGCCATCACCCAGTGAGGAACAACACGGTTGAACGTAAAAAAACCCTTGGCAACGTTGACAGAAAAGCAAAAATGTAGCAGCACGTGCATTGAGCGTATTGACCTCAAGATAGCATCGAAACGCAGTGCGTAATACCCCCGGGTAATTACCAGTTTAAATTTGCTAATTTAAACATAGGAACCAATGAAACTGCATAAATTTCTAGAGTTGTTTAAGAATTATCTTTTAAAGGTGGGTGGTCTAATCATTGTCCGATTTTTAATGTGGTCGACATGGGGTTGACCACATTATTCAAATCAAATTTCCTCAAATTTCACTAGGGTAATGAGGAAAATATGAACCGTCGTTAGTTGCAAAATCTCAATTTGTATTTTACTGGAGAAAAGTGGCGGGACGAGGTTGTCGATTCAGGCTTGTTCTTGGTTACGATTTTCCGTTTGAGTTCTCGTTAGATATTTCCCTTCTGATTGAGTATAACATCAGCGCTCTGGTATAGCCAGGGGCACTAGTGCGAGATATGAAATCGAATACATTATTTCAAGTCTAACTCTAAGATAATGGATAGTCGAATTGCGATCACCTTCAGATAATCAGCTTCAGTAGGAACCTTTTTACCCGAGAACTTTTCAGTGTGCGAACTATTCGGGCTCGTTTGAGTAGCCGTTACGCAGTGAACACAATCAGTAAAATTTCTTGGACGATGGTCCGATTCAAGTTGAATTTCTGGATCAGCTTACTGACCTCAAATCAAGTCTGAAATCGGGGTCCGAGCCCGGAATACGGCAGTGGATTTCACAAAAATTTCAACACGCATCGTAGACCCATCGTAAGCAGAGCATCTTAAGTTGCTGTTATTAAATACCTACTTACGATGCGTTCGACTTAAAGAGACACCGGCGCATTTGAAAAACAGTGCGCCCTCAAGATTTTATATAGCTGTAAAGCTTATATATATATATCAGAGAGCTATACAATAAAGAGATATACAAGGAATTAAACTTAAAATTAGGGATTATAAATAATATATCACCCTTGCTTAATCTAATATACACTCATACTACGCATACTTATAAAAACACACCAACATAAACACACACCCACAATGCATTCACCTTCACTCACATGTACAAACACACACACACACAAACACACCATACATACACACACACAAACACACCACACACACACACCCACACACACTAACAGCTCTATCGTCCATATTATTCTACAATCTCACTCATCTCATCCCTTCACATCTAAAATGTTAAAAATATTCATATATATCTGTTACTTGGGTATGTTAGTAGAAGATCAGCCTGTAGGTCCCGTGACCAAATTCTGTAGACAAAGGTTTGAAAGTGGTTTGGGGTTCCTTGATGGATACTGAACATTTTTGACTTGGGCTTGCCGCTTGAAAGTCCCGGGCATTTTTGGTAGGGGTCATCAAAGGTCAAATAGGGGTCAAAATTGAAAAATGCCCAAAATGTATCAAATTGGGTATCAAATTATTTGTCTGGTCATAAGGAATCCAAAAATGTATAGTCTGTTCACCTCTTTATTAAGAGAGATATGGCCAAAAATGTTAAAGGTAAACACACTTTAGATGAGGTCAAATTCGCTAAAAATGGTCAACATTGTTATATAAACGAGTATATGTTTATATAATGTGCATGTAACCATACAATGACCAGGCTATAGTCTCTTATTGTACTCTGCACCGATAAAGGAAATATCTTTCATAGAAGTTTTTGTGTATTTTAATTCCACTGTAAAAGTAACAATAGTCTGATAGACTTATATTTAGGGACAGAAATTCATATCTAGCGCCTAATAAGTTTAAAATGAATCCAATTTGTTTACATTTCAAGTCTTTTCACAAAGTTTTGGTTCCGCTAATACGTCTTTTAAATTAATGTGTCCTCATCCCTCCACATTTTTTTTAAAGTTCAACACCATCAAATTCTACCATCAATAAGTGGGTTACCTGAATTTTAATTATTAATTGCCTTACAATTTTTTCCCATGAAGTATAACTACTTACACCAGAAAAAATATTCATAATTAACTGGGTTTAAATCGGGGGGGGGGGGGGGGGGGGGGGGGGGGTGGGGGGGGGGGGGGGGGTGGGGGGGGGTGTGGGGGGGGGGCTAGGGACCCACAATAATTATCTATTAACATGATTTAAGTTTTGTTTCAATGAAAAGATTGTGCACGATAAATACTAAAATTTACAGGAAATTCCAGAAGCAATTTTATTAACATATTACCGTAAAAAATTTACAATAGAGATTAAAATTATTTTAATCAAAACACTTATTTCGTGCGTTATTACAGAGATTGTGAATGTGTGGGAATAAAAAGTAACTGACAAACACTCTGACTTTAGTAGGCAAATCCCACATTTTTACCGTGCATATACTGTAAAATATACAAGCTTGTGTTTGTAGAATGTCAGTGTGTTTGTAAAATGTATTTACATCCAACTGTGAATATACAGAAATTTGAATGAACACAAAACCTGTAAAAGAAAGCTGATTTTACAGAGTTTTTGTTGGCAGACTTGCAGCCAGGATTTTTTCCTGTAAAATTGACAGTATTTTTACTTGTAATTTGAGTACTTAATCGTATTATTTAAAATCATAGTAGTGGTATATTAAAGGGATTTCAGAATTCATATTTTTATATTTTTGTTACTGGCTTATATAATGCGAACATAACCTGCCGTTTTGGCTTGAAATCCGTGTATTAGGCCAGGGCAGTACTTTTTATCTGATTCGGTAATTTCTATACGTGCGTATCAAATTCGACTTGAGCTCAAAAAGCCTTTCCCGGTGAATATCACAGATTTTCCTCCGCGGGATAATTGTGGCTCCATAATGATACTGTGACAACCAACACAAACATTATTGACCTTTGTTTATTCTGTACTGTGTAACCACACTCAGCGGTTTAGTGCTATTTTGAGACGGCCCTTCGCTGTAATGTCTATTTGCGGGAGCCTGTATGAACAAATTTCCTCAATACTTCATTTTGTTCCGCTATTTGGGTGGTTATTCTACATTAAGCAGTTAAATGGAGTGTACATATTTATCCCTGATTTTAAGTTAAAACAGCATTTCCGCATATTTTTCCATTCTCTGCATTAATCGCTGCTAATCCTTTAATGTTGTTACCATTTACAATCCTAATAAAGGCTTGACTTTTAGATTTTGGGTTTACAGGCCTGGAAAATTGGACAAAATTTGCAGTATTTTCCTGTATTTCCAAATTATAGCCAAGTACTGCAATGTTTTACAATATTTTCCTGTAAATTGCATTGTAACTTTTTTTACAGTGTATCCAAAAGTTAGACACACGGAATATGAGTTGGAAAAAATATGATATCGTCAGTCATAAAACTGGCAAAGTTTAATTTGTGAGTCCCGTACCATTCTAAAGTAACCGATCTGCTTTGCTTGGCAGCCATGTTGAAATTTCAAGGTCAGGGCTATGATTTTTGCTTTTAAAGCTGCTTAGTTGGATTTTACATGCAGGAAAACATATCATTAGACAATAATTTCATTAAAGTCGTAAAATAGTAACCATTTTAGTGAATTTGACTTCTAAGTGTGTTGACCTTTTTTACATTTTTGGCCATAGTTCTTTCACTCAAGGTCAAAGGTAAACAAACTATACATTTTTGTATTCCATATGACCAGAATAATTTGATACCTGTGTTGATACAATTCGGACATTTCAGTGCTAATTTGGACTGTATTTAGGACGCGACCCGTGATTCAAAAGACATGTAGGGACAAAACTTTAAAAAGACTTGAAATTTAAATGAAATGGATTTCATTTTAAATTTATTAGGCCCTAGAGATGAATTTTTGTCCATAGTATAAGTCTATTAGACTTTCTTTTGAAATTTAAAGCAGTGATATGTGCAAATTGATACTTTTACACATAAGAGTGAATTAAAATACACTGAATGTCTATCAAATTAAGTATGAATATTCCCTTTATCAAGACAGAATACAATAAGAGACTATAGTCTGTTCATTGTATGGTTACAGGCCACGCACGAGCATGATATCCACGCTTAAGTGCCCCCGGTTTACCATCAAATAGCCGAAGCTCAAGCTCATGGGCCGCAATGAAGAAGAAATCCACTAGCAGAATTCTCCCTGCACACTGATTCACATAATTTCAAGGTAACCAGAGCTAACTATTAAACAGGCATTCACCATGCTGAATTTTATGAACCCAGATGCCCCATTATCACCTCTGCATCATGGTTGGAGGTTACGAGAGTGCAATGTTTACCAGTGTGCTAGATTCAAAATCTCAATGTCTGCACAGAATAAGTAATATTGAGGCATCTGGCTGTGATTGTAACAGTGATTCAGACTTTGCATCAGACCCCGGGGCATCAGATGGATATGACACCCAGTAGTTTATACTGTGCAAGCAAGCAAAGTTACGTGTACCATTGATGATTAAAATTGTGTGTGTGTGGCAGCCATTTTGAAATTTCAAGGTCAGAGCTATGATTTTTTATTTTGAAAGTTGCTTAGTTGAATTTGGCATGCAGGAAAACATATCATTAGACACTAATATCATTAAAATCGGACAATGTTTACCATTTTTAGCGAATTTGACCTCTTCTAAAAGTACATTGACCTTTGACATGTTTGGCCATATCGCTCTTAATAAAGGTCGGAGGTGAACAAACTATACATTTTTGGATTCCTTATGACCAGATGAATAATTTGATACCCAATTTGATACAATTTGGGCATTTTTTTCAATTTTGACCCCTATTTGACCTTTGATGACCCCTCCCAAAAATTTCCGGGACTTTCAAGCGGCAAGCCCAAGTCAAAAATGTTCAGTATCCATCAGGGAACCCCAAACCACTCTCAAACCTTTGTCTCCAGAATTTGGTCACGGGACCTACAGGCTGATCTTCTACTATGTATATTCCAATTAAAATTTTTAGAGCAAGTTTTTTTTATTTTCAAAACTGGGGCCAATATAGGCCTACCAATTGGGGAACGAACCGTGCCATACGTACTCTAAAACCATAGTATGAGTTTAAGATTTTTTATGATACATTCACAAAATGCGTGGACCATGGTGTTAACACAGAAAACACACAACCAGAGTTGATTCCCCGGTTGCCACACCTATTTCGACAGGTCTGCGACCTTTGTGGCTTTGATATCAATGAGTGGAGTCTAGTCTGTGAATTCAGGCGACGTGTTCATATAGAAGTCCACATGGATGCAAATGAGATATTGCCATACATGACGGGAATCAAATTGTAATACCTCATTTTCACCCATGGGACTTCTATAGAAACGTTCTACCGATATTGATGTACCGTGATTTTAAGACATTACAAGTTACGGCAGGTCCGTAAATGAGCTAAAATTACCTGGATGTCTTAGCCTCATCATGTAAGGCCCTTATATTTTGTATGGTTAAATATTTTGTGCAAAAATATATCGTTATTCTTCCAAGGGCCTAGACTCTCATCCGATAGCAAATGAAATTGTGCATGTGCCCATGCGAGCTATCCTTTGCGATCCTAAATCTTTGTGAAATCCGTCGTATGTGTGTATCAATTACCACTAAAGACTTGAATTTTACAGCAAAAAAGCATTGAGATGAAAAAGAAAAAAAAACAGTTAACAGTTAATATCTATGCAAAAGTTAATTATTCCACAGAAAAAAGAAACAGAATGTACATAAGATATAGTTCAAATTCGTTGCTTACTCTAAAACCCAATTGATTTTCCAAAAACTTACGGTGGTGGATTTGTTAATGTAGGGAGGTGACGTATTTATATAAATTTTGCTACAGTTGATAATGATATTGACGGAGTTCCCGCGGGATATTTTCAAGGGGATGTTAACTATAACTGAATGACTTACAAGTCTAAACCAACCTTTTGCTTGCGTGCCGCGCCTCATGAACAGAATCTATGATAAGGTTATGTCAGGAGTGAAGAGTTCCGGTGCCATCAAGAGGTCTCTATTTAACTTTGCTTTCAATAAGAAGAAAGCCGAAGTGTTAAGGTAGGTTTTTTAATTTTTTTATTCAATAGAAATAAAATTGTCCTTGATTAAAATGGTTTTGTTCGTGTTCTTGCTGGTTTTCACTTTTTTCTAAAGTTTGTTATAGAGATTTTCTTAGAATTGCAATCATGGTAATATGGCCTTCTTTGAGGCTTTTAATATTTATGAACATTGACCATTAAATCTGCTAACCTAACTCTTCTGAAGTTGTAGTCAGCAGGACGAATCATTTTCGCATATTGCTTACTTTGTGATCCAATGTATGCAGAGTATGAAAGCTTCTGTATGATGTTGATGAAACTACTTGATTATCAATGTTACTCCATGCTATACTGGTCCATAGAAAAAGGAGTACTTGAAGATGCCCTTACTTGCAAATGAAATCTCAATGTGGTATGTAGATGTGATTTCCTCTTGAACGTTTTGTAATCCCCAATACAGGAGTGCGCAGTTCCACTTTGGAAACGTGCCAGTTTATTAACCATTCTCCTCTTGTAGGGATCCCATGCGTAATTGGCATACTATAGACTTGGGTGAATGGTGTGGGTGGTTGTTTATATTCTTTGGGACAACATGTTTCATTGAAGAAACATCAACATCATCCTTTGACTTCCATCAACCTCCGTGACACACTTCTTTACCAGACATCTTTATCCCACATTTGTGTTCCCAAGTAAAATTCAAAGTGAAGCCAGTGCCTCTGCATAGCATATCAGGCTAGGATAGTGGTCTGCTGACTACCTCTTCTTGGACATGGAAGTCTCCACAGAAGGTGTGATATGAAATCTGGTCCTTGGTCGAAAGCAACGCCCACTGCTCTGGTGACGTCAGGACTACCACCGAAATGTGCTCTGGTTCTGTGCCCCAAAAATATTTATAGAGATTGGCGGATTCACCAACACATCGATTGGTAAGATGTTTTTCCAGGAGATTAGATGTTTTGAACTCGCCATGAAGAGCAGGTTTACAAAGCTCCCTTCATATCCCATGTCGTACCTGCAGTATGAGGCCATTCATTCATTCATATTTATTCAGTACACACATATCAAAATACAGCAAAACAGCAAAGAGATTATAAAACATTAAACATTAACATACAAAAAAATTGATCAATTGCACGATTTACCAGTTATTTATAAAAACGGAATTTTTGGGCTATGACTAACATCAAAAGAGTCCAAGGATAGCCCAAAAAAGCCTCAAATAGTTTGAAGCTTATTTCCCTTGGGGGTCATTTCAGAAAAGAGAGGAGGGGGAAAACCAAGCAGAACAGGCAACAGATCCAAAAAATATAATAAATATATAAATATAAAACCAAACCCCAAATAGTGCACAAAATGCTGAAACAAAGAAAAAAAAAAAGGCTTGTCCACACGGCACTGAAGAAGGCAATCTTAATTGCTCTGGTGAAGTCAGACTCCATTATCATTCTCAAGTCATTACAGGCACTCATGCTTTTACTTTATGCCCAAAATGTCCTTTCAGCTATCAAGGACATAGGACCATATATATTTAAAACAAGGCGAACTCGTATTTGAAACGCGATCCGTTAAAATATGTCCCCAGCCGAATGTGTGTGTCACCAACATGCAATAAATGCAACTTCAACACCCCACCCCTCCCCAATACCCCGCAAACACTCAACCCTCTCCCAACACCCCGCAAAAACCCCACCCCCCTACCCACACCCCGCAAAACCCTCACGCCTCTCAAACCCCAAACTCCACACCATATCCCCAACCACCCCCAGCAACACCACACCCCCTCCTTAACACACCTAAACACCCCAACCCAAGACCATGTAACATACCTCCCCCTTTCGCCAACACCCCGCAACCCGCCATTCCCCTCCCAAACAGGCCCGGCAACATCCTCATCCATCCCCAAACCATTACAACACTCCAACTCCCCTCCCAACACCATTACAACACTCCCACCCAGGCCCCAAACACAAAAAACTCCCACCCCTTCCCCAACACCATACAACACTCCAACCCCCTCACAACACCCCGCAACCACCTACCCCTCCCCAACACCCTGCAATACTACCCAACCACCTCCTCAAACCCCGCCATACCAACCCCTCCCAACCACCCCACAAGACTACCCTACCCCTCCACAACACCCCGCAATAACTGACCCTACCCCCGCCCACACACACGCACTACCCCAACACATCCCCAACACCCCGGCCGCAACACCCTCCCCCTCCCCAACACCCCGCAATACCTACCCCCTCCCCAAAACCCCGCAATTACCCTACCCCCAACCAACACCCCGCAATACCAACCCCCTCACCAACACCCCGACAACCACCCTACCCCTCCCAACACCCCGCAGACCCAACCCCTACCAAACACCCGCTCCGCAACGCAAACACCATACCCCAGCCTCCCCAACACCCCGCCATACCCAAAACCCCCTTCCCAAACACCCCACATACACCCTGGACCCCCTCCCCAACACCCCACAATGGACTATCCCAACCCATCCCCAACACCCCGCAATTACCCAACCCCCTTCCCCAACACTCTGCAAACACCCCACCCCTCCCCAACACTCACCCCAGCCTCCCTATAGCAAAGTAGCTCTATGTAGAGAGGAATTGGCCTATCCGATGTACCGTTTCAGAGATACCCGCAATTACGCATATTTAATTAATTAGCTCATTTGCATACCTAAGCGCATATATCAATACTTACAAAATTGCAAAAAAACGATGTGCCTCATGATAGGCTTTCTAGCAGCGCAGGAATTTTGAGTATCCGAGTTGACCGTTTCAAAAATATAGCAAGTAAGCTGAATTTTTTGCATATTAATTAGCTCATTGACATACTTAATTTGCCGATACCGAAATAAGCCAAAATCTAATCAGGCGAGAACTCTTCAGACCGCTCCTTCCACCAAGTTACATCATTATACGCCCTACGGAAACTCCAGAACAACTTGACCACAGGCCTTGCAGGAACATTCTCATAATTATGCAAATCATACTTAATTCGATTATTTTCCGGGCAACAATCTAATCAGGTGCGAGAAAATCATCAGGCCTGCTTCTTTCACCAAGTTACATTTAATTTTCGCCCTTCCGGGAACTCCAGATAAAACGTATACAACATGGGTTAACATTTTGTCACGGACGGACGGAACGGACGGCTGCTATATTCATAGTCCCGTTACGACTAGGTCGGCGGGGACATAATCTACGTGCTTGATAGTGTGCCATTCATTTTGTTACAACAAGTAATTTATAATGATAATAAAAAAAATGATGGAAGCACTTGCCAAACCCCATTAATGGCACAAGATGGGATGTCAAGGTTACACTGGGGACAATTTTAAAATGTTCCGATTGTGTGAAACGCCAACATGTTGTTGTTCTGGATACAAGGATCCAAAAAAAGGTTATAGTTTTATACTACATGGGTAGGATAGTTTGGGAATATGGGGTTGTTAAAAACTGTAAAATGGTAAAAAAAGTCAATTTTGGTTTTGTACAGGGCACTAAATTAACGGTGCTCCAATTTTGTTAAAATGTGGTTCACAACTTGTTGGTTTAGATCATAAAATGAAATATGGGAATAGTTTTGAATAGCTTACGTGTCTAGAATATAAACCAAAAGGTGGCGAATAAAGTCAACATTTATTGGCAGCTATTGGATGGTATTGACCGTGACTTATTTTGTGGATAACAGGGAAAAATAGCATAAACAGATAGGCCAAACTATTCCTATTCAATCCTAAGCTAGGAAACAATTTGCACCACAATTAACTGAATCAAAGCAAGTTTCACTTGACCCAGGTACACACCACCAAATTGACTTTTCCCATTTTTTACCAGTGAGGAAAACTAAGGACTACAGCCGTCTAAAAAAAAAATGGTACAATCAAAACCGATTTTTTTGTCACTATTATATTCAATATAAAATAAGTCGATGTAATCACATTAAAGAGAACATACAGGCTTGCCAGGAATTTTTGTTTCATCTTATTAGATTGGTTTCAATCGAGAGAAATAGAAATAACTCCAGTTTACTGCGGAAACACAAAAAACTCGAGTTTGTGCCAATTTCTGGTTGAGTGGTGAAAAACGGTGAATGGAATTTGTTAAACATTAAGTTATTCACACTTGAGCAGATATGAACATCTTTTCAAAAAGGGGTTAACTTAATAAAGAAACTCTAAAAGTCTTAAGGTGGAAGTTATGATCAGTAAGTTCTGGCTAAGATAAAGTGGATAAAATTCGAACATTACTGTTCTTTGTTAGAAGAGAAAATGAGCGTACAGCCGGCGTACAAACAACCTGTAGGGGAGTTTATGGTCTTGAAGTATATTGAAACGCAAATTCATACCAAATTTTGATACTTTGCTCAAATTCAATTTTTATTGACTTAAAGCCATAATTCGTAAATGCACAAAGATGTGCAATATTCTTAAAACCATTTCTTGGCTTTGGCAGACAAGTGTTTATTTTGGTTGCAAATTCCATTCTTGATGGCATGATTTGAACAGATACAATTTGAAATAAATTCAAAGTTCCACTTTCATTGAAGTGCAATAAATATTGTATTGTTTATATTTATGAAAAGATGATATTTATCATTGAACTGATTATGGTGGACTATTAAAAACTTGTTCGATACAAACTAGACTTTCTTTTGTTTACTTTAATATGGGTTTTGTTTCTCTTGTCAAGTTGCAATCATTTGTTTGAGGTTTAAGGACAGCATGGCATAAATGGGCGAAGAACTCTGCCCATGCTAAAAGTGGCACAAAATCGATTTGGTTGTATAGACATGTAAATTGATTTTATCTCTGGATTGACAAACGCAAATAAGATGAAACAAACACCATTGGAAAGCCCGGTCTCTGTTATTTATTATTGCCAAGTAAGAATGATACTTATTTGAAATTTCATATTAACCCACTTTTTTTCTGATTGTACCATTTAATGGTTTGAGAAAGGGTCTGTATAGCCATAGATAGCTTAAAAACCTTTTTGGAATCCTTGTAACCAGAACAAACCCACATAGTGTGTGCTTTTACCACTTCAGACATTTTAAAATTTTGAATACTGTATAACCTGGAAACCCAAGCTGGGGCCATTAAGGTGGGGTTGGCAAGTGCTTCCATCAAATTTTCTGGGTATTCAATGCCTAAAGTACTTGTGTGCAAAAAATTCACAATGTTATCTGGAAGCGCACACTTTTCACTACAGTCCATGCGGTGTGTCACCCGGGAAGAAATAAAAGAACCTTGGGTGCAATTGTTTTTAATGTGTCCATGTTCCCTAGTTGAGCTTGTGTCCAGTGTCTTCTAGATATGGATCGATTGGTTGTGCATGCAAATTGCAACAAACGACCAGTCTGTCACCAATTACGATGATGGGTTCATGACCACAAACCGGTCCAGATAATTACAGAGACTACTTGCCACACTGACGATCCTGAAAGCCTCTTCGATTTATTCTTGACCTGTCTATGACATTATTTACATGCCAGAGGGTCTAGGAGCTTGACAAGTTCACAATATTAATGAATAGGAATTAGTATTTAACACACCATGGATTTTAAATTGATGAATTACCACCAGGATACAGTAATGACTACATCTGAATTCCCAGTGATGCCAGATTCCCCAATCAATCCATCAACGGTCAAAAAGTTACTAAGCAACCTGAAAGTTTCTAAAGCAGCAGGACCTGATGGCCTTCCCAGTCGACTAATGAAGATCCTTGTTCCGCAAATAGCGCCATTGCTTTCCTTCATCTTCAACTCATTGAAATGTGTTACACTTAAATGGACTGATCGAAGCTTGCAAATGACACACCAATCCATAAGGGAGATTGTCCTGAAGTCAAGAACTACAGGCCAGTGTCGTTAACCAGCATATGTTGTGAGGTTTTAGAGCTCATAGTGCACAGCCAGATCATGGACCATCCCGATGATCACTGTATCTTGACAGACATACAACATGTCTTCATGAAGAGGCAACCATGTGAAACCCAACTGCTGATCAATCAATCATATTTATTTTTGTTCATCACAAGATACAGCAAAATATAGTACGATTAATATAATAAGTGATTATATATACGGGATAATTGAAGTATTTAGGAAAATATATTAGACACAAGTGATACTTTAAATAAATAAATCATTGAGACAATAACTGAATGTAAATATTCGGCCACAGACCGACCTGCCAACATACAGGATTTTCCTTGCAAAACAATTAGATTGTTAACGACAGTACAAAATACAAAAATTCAAAAATCATTTGCAAAATAGTACAAAAAGAGATAATGCCTATTAAAAAGGGGTTGGCAGGTATGGTATCTTGAATAACATACTATTATTTTATTAGAGTAACCATTGCTTGTCCCAGTGGTGACAAGGTCACGGCTAACGCAGGGAGTGGGGGTGCAGTGGCCTCTCCAAGATTAACATATACAAAAACTATGTAACAGTGAAATTCAAGAACAGGGCACAAGTAACACCAAAACAACAATACGAACAGGACGTTCACAACATAACATTTTAAAACACAATCCGACTATGGATAAAAAAATAGATAATGACTATTAAAAAAAATTAGGAATGATAACACACTATAGGACTGAAAAGATGTTTTTTTTTTTATTTTTGTTTTGAAAGAAATGAGTGAGGGGGCAGTTTTTAAATGGGATGGTAAGTTAGACCAAGCACGGGACCTTGAATCTTATTGTGTTATTTGCCAGGACAGTGTTAAAAATTTTAATATGAGGAATGTCGGCATGCCTGGTTTGATAATAATGAGTGCGAGTATGGAAGTTGAAGAAATCCTGCTCAAGAAGATCAATTGGCAGTAAGTTATGGTTAAATTGATACATGAAGGTAGCAAGTTGGAGCCTGTAAATGTCGTGGACGTTCAAGGTTTTAAGTGATGAGAAAAGGGGATCTGTATGAGCTAACCACAAGGAATTGGTGCACGTTCTAATTACAGCGTTGGAGTGATGTAGGAAAGCGAATCTAAACCATTGTTGTTAGCGTCAGCCCAAGCCATAGCACCATATGATATGTACGGTAAAACAAGACAATTGTAAGTGTATGAAGTGATTTTTGTGGTAAAAAATGGTCGAACTTTACGAATAACTCCATTGTATTTGGAGATAATTTTTGAAATGTGTTTGGTATGAGAATTCCAGGATATATTATGATCAATAAGAATGCCAAGGAATTTAGTAGTTAGAACTTGTTGGATAAATGCGTCGCTAATTTTTATGTCAACTTTAATATCTGGTTTATTACTGTGTTTATTTTTAAAGATCATATAGTTAGTCTTTTTAACATTCAACGATAATTTGTTTAATTTGAACCAGTTAGAAATAGCTTTAAGTTCATGATTTATTAATTGTTCAAGTGCACGAGGATCAGGATGAGAGAAAAGTATATTTGTGTCATCAGCAAACAGTATAAAATGTGGCTTTTTGGAACAAAGTGGGAGGTCGTTAATATATAATAAGAATAAAAGTGGCCCTAAAATTGAGCCTTGAGGAACTCCGCAGGTGATGGTTGCTGGGTCAGAAAAGATGCTATCAATTAAAACCCGTTGTTTTCTGTTAGTCAGGTAATTCCTAATCCAATCATTAGCAACACCTCTGATACCATTTTATTGAGCTTAGAGATGACACTATGACCTTAGCAACGCCTTGGATAAGAAGTACAGATGTAATCAACCTCGACTTTCCCAAGGCATCTGATACTGTACCACATCGCCGATTCCATTTCAAACTCAAGCATGATGGAAAAAGTGATCAACTCCTGTCTTGGATATATATCCTTTCTGATAGGCTGCTTGCAGAAGGTCATCCTTGAAGACAGATCATCTAGAGTCACCACAGACTGGGGAGTTCCGCAAGGGGCGGTTGTAGGTCCACTCTTGTTTTTTTCTGTACATAAATGACTTGCCAGAGAGAAATACATCAACAACTCGCTTACTTACAGATGACGCATCAGTTTACCATAACCATATCAACTCTCAGATGCCAGGGGTCTCCAGGATTACTTAGACCAATTCACTAAGAGGTAACACGACTGGCAGACCCAAGCAAGTGTTACGTGATACACGTTTCTAACATCAAGAGTCAACGGCAATCAGATTAAGATTATCAGCTATGCAACCAAACACTCTTCGTCGTGGAATCTCACTCTTATCTCGGAGTTCAACTCCAAGACGATCTTGGATGGAGCACTTACATTGGCCATTTAAAATCAAAAGCCAACAGGATGCTTGGTGTTGTCCATCGCAACTTTACTGTCCAGGGTCGCTGAAAGAAACGGCCTACTTCCGCTAACTGAGACCACATGTTGAGGATGCGAGCATGGTATGGGATCCTGGAAAAATGAAACAAAAGAGAGTGGAAAAGATCCAGAGTGCAGAAGATCCAGAGTGCAGCCAGGTTCGTCAACTCTAACTTTGAGCATACCAAAGGCACCTCACTTCTCATCGACCTTGGATGGCTGTCACTAGAGGACAGACGCAGGAATGCCAGACTTACCATCATGTATACGAATGAACACAATGAAGTGCAGCAACCACTATCAAATGCTAGCTATCCAACACTCTTGCCATTGGAATTCTTAAAGTTGTATTCCCCACAAAACTTGCCTTTTGTCACACAAAAAAATCCTTATCCCCTCACACCATCTTCGAGTGGAACAGTTTACCAGAAACTACAGCCAAGCTACAAGTCTTCAAAACACAACTACAGTAAAAACTGCTACCCCTACACATACGTGCCTATTATATTAATTCCGAATCCTGCCAATACAAGAGTTGAAGTTGAGTCAAAGGAAGTAACATAATCTGTAAAAATATTGAAGGTTACAGCTCAGAATACATTACACTAACTTCAACCTTGTTTACAATCATTACTTCTCTATTTCTTTCTTTGTTTTTATGTAGTGGTATTTGCAGGACAGATTCCATCTGGGATAAACTAGTCTTCAAGAAGATTCAGGTATACTTGCTATATTTCAATACACAGAAACGGTTACATATATCAAAAATCAATATAACGTTTCATGCATTTAATACATAATCATAACCTAAATATATTATCATGTAAATCATACTAGTTAATTGATTTAAATAAAATGGGACATTGTCATACAAATATTTGATCCTAACACCAAACATGCAATCAGAATCATCTAAACTTATTTTTGGACTAAGCTTTTCTCAAAGATATCTTGTGAACCAAATCAAGAAGTGCACCTTTTAGATTTCATTATATCATGACCATCGTCTTGAATTTGGATTGCAAGGGTGCAGGTTTTAAATTATCCCCATACAGATAAAAGATAATGTTGCTTTAATAAAAGGCCGACTCCAAATGACCATTGCCAAATACTTGGTATCTTTGCAGGCTATGCTTGGAGGACAGGTGAAATGGATGTTCATTGGCAGTGCACCAATCTCTCCAGAAGTTCTGTTGTTTTGGAGAGTGGTTATCGGAACTCATGTAAGCATGCTGTGTTTGTTTATAGTTTTTTCCAATAAAGGTTAAAATACAAATATGTTAGCATTTAAAGTGGCCCCTCCAAGAATGTTATTTGACTATCTGCCATAATATCTGACTACGATCAGTAATACCAAGTAATCTGTTTGATTTGTTTGTGTGTTTGTGTGTGTGGGCATGACTTTGTTTTTGTTTTTGGTCTATAAAATTCTCATTGACCATAATGCATGGCATAAGTAGCATAAACCAAGGTTTCCCCCTCTGTAATGTCATCACTACAATTTTCACTTTTCCTATGAAGATTATTTATTTTTATTTAATCTTTCTTTAGGCAGGGTAGCCCCTTCAATGCTAATGCACTGGTTTCCAAGGAGTCCCTGCAATCCAATGAAGATTAAAATACTAAAGATGCCAGTCAAGATATAAATAACTGCTAAATGGTTTCTTGTAGATTCATGAAGGATATGGACAGACCGAATGCACTTGCGCATGCTCACTGACTTTAGGTGGCGATACCCTTCCTCAAGGACACGTAGGACCACCGTTACCTTGTAATATGATGAAAGTAGTTGATGTACCTGAGATGAACTACTTTGCCAAGGATGACAAAGGAGAGGTATGTATTCAAGGAAATCATTTGTATCCACTGCCAAACAATTTTTTTAAAATTATGAATCTCACCACCCCAACCCAAAAACTCTTGAGGAATCGAAGAATTTGATACTGATACTCTAATTAGATCTGGGGTTACCGTTTCGGTAAACAATGCAGGCCAGAAATAACCCTGGGAAAATAACCTCAAACATCTGGACCACTGCAATCTTGAGCTCTGAATGATTGGAGTACATTGCAGCTGGCCACAGTCATTTTTTATTTTTCATACTTTTATTCGGGGTGTGGTTAACCACCTCAAATTCACGAAAAGGGGAAAACCGGGTCCACTTTTTGCTGAGTTTTTATAACAAGATCCAAAATTTAGAGAAAATTTGACAATAAAGACCACTTTTTGGTGAGAGTTTATAAAAGTCCACAAAAGGATCATTTTTATGTTAGGTACACCTTTTATGAAGTTCCGCACTCCCCCTAAATAAATCCCATGTGCGGTACTGGATACAACATTCTCATGAAGAATACACCAATTCAATCCAACATACCCATTGTACGTGAATTACATATTTTAATGGTTAAAAATGGCCAATGTGCCTTTAAGTAATTGCCATACCAGCACGATTGGACAAGTCCGACCTGATTCAAATAGTCCCGCAATAGTTAGCTATTCTAGAGCTTCCTATAAAACTAAACTTGGACCATGACTCCCGTTGCTTGTCAATGGTTTCATTTAAGGGTTGTCATGTAACGTATGAATCAGTCTTGTTGGATTCTTTGTATTTACAGAATGATCAAAGGTCCCAATTGTTTGATGATACCACAAGAATGAAGAGAAGACCAAGGAGACAATAGATGAAGATGGATGGCTGCATACAGGGGACTATGGAGTCCTGGCTACCAGTATTGTTTCTTGTATTAAAATGTCTTGAAATTATTAGCACACACAACACACCACACTGTGCCACTGTACAATTTCTAGTTGCATTTGAACTAGGATTTGACCCATGTAAAATTTTGTTGAAAAAAAAGTAAAAATGATTTTAAACATAGTTGATACAACAGAACAAGAGTTTAAGACAATGGTATTGAAAGGAATGGGCGAGTAAACTGTAATGGGCAGCCCAGACTGGATGTTTAAAGTATTGCAAATATTTTGTACATATTTTTAGATATTTTGCGAGGTCTTGGAGGAACAGCAGGCAGTGATGGTTACAGCTAGAAATTAAATTGTGACAGATGTTCTGGGTTTTAAAACCCCAGAGCGAAAATGTTGTGTCCTTGGGCAAGGCACTCATTACCTCCCTCAGGAGTTGAACATGGGTTGTAGCTTATGCTGGGAAGGTAAAAAACAGACTTGCTGTGTGGAGGAGTGTGACCTTCCCCCTCAGCAAAATAAAGATGGGCACTCCAGCCAGCTCTGTTTGAGAACCTTCACCTTAGATATTTTGTTAAACAGTCAGTTATGGTATGTTACTGAACTGCAACAATCAGTTTGACCGACCTTCTTGCTTACTCACTTTTCTCAATGTACAAATGTTGCTCTTCAGAATGGATGCAGAAGATTACTCGGAACGTAAGAAACACATCTTCAAATTGTGGACCCAGAGAGTATGTTGATACTAGAAAAGGATTGAGACTAATTTACTGTGAAGAAACAGTGGTGTTGCAACAGGCATGTGGGGATGGGGAATCTCGCAAGGATGTTGACATGGGAGTGTGCAAAAGAACTTGTACTAATAATAACTCTGATATGATAATATATATATATATATATATAATATATATATACTATATATATAGATAATGATAGATATATTAATATATATTATATTCAAGTAATAAAGTGAATTTCATCATAATAATACAGATATGCATAGAATGGGGATAGAAGAAAATGAAATATGAACAATGTAAACAGGACAAAATTGCAAAAATAAATAAAAAATATGTCAAAGGTATGCCTTTCTAAAATCAGTGGCCTACTTGACCCACAGTCATTGAACATTATTTTGTTCACTTCACTCACCGGTAGGGAAGGTATTGTTATCTGCAAACAGTTAAGTGTAAAAGTATCAGACAATACCATTGGGCGGTGGTTTTGCACATAGTACATTTGAAAGGGGTCCAAACTGTTTGTCAGCTCAAATTTGCCTTTAATGTATCGAGAAAATCATGATGTGATAGTATACATAATAATACAGCTCACAAATTGAAAAATTGGTAGTGCAGAGGACAATGGAAATACTTTATATATTTGACTAAACAACATGTTACCAAATGGTTCATGCCTGGAATAATGCCTCATACTTTGAACCCGAGAAGATGAGAAAGAAGGAGATGGCTCGAATTAGAAATCCGATTACTTCTCTGCTGGTAAGGGAACTCCACGTTGTTCTTGACCAATATTATCTTATTTATTGGTTTGGCGAAATAATTGAGGGGCAAAACAGTGACTTTTTTGTAACGAAAAAGAGGAAAACAGGCACAAAATCAACCCTTTTTCGGTAAGCTAACGTGATTTAATGTTTTGGGCATATAAGGATGTTGTATTTTTAGCCTAATTTAAACATATCCGGTTAGTTCCTGTAAATATTTGACTGAATGATTAGATTTAAATGCATTTTGAATTCGCCCCAACCACACCTGTCTGGTACGAAAGTGTCCAAAAGTGTCAAAATGCTTTGAAATTTGGTTTGTGTCAAATTTGTCTGTAAGTGATGCAGAATTTGAGACGTTTTCCTGTACTGGTCACGACCATAGGGTATAGTCTGTGCAAATACATGTGACAACTGAGTAAGTAATTGGAATATTTCTGGGATTTAATGACAGGTGTAGGTAATGTTCTCAGCAAGCTAGTGCAAGTCTTTGATCCATCAATCACATAAGGCAATTAAGTTGAATAGGCAGATGAAACAATTTATCTTTTGAGAACAGTAAAACCATCTCCTTCTTTCTCATCTTCTCTGTTTGAACTTATCAAATTAACCCTCATACATGTATTCAGCTGTCTACTGCTGATAGCACTGAAATGTCGCACTACATCTTAGCACATAACTTTATTAAGGTATACATAAGATAAACTAAGTGAAATGTCAAAGGGGCAAGCGCATCCATATAGTCATGTACAATTATCAGTTATGGAATCTTGAGGCATTCTAAATTTGTTGGTTGATCTCTTGCAACTTTCAGCATTTTTTACCAGTCAAATGGGGCCTTATACAAGGGTATGTTTGGGTATTTAATAACCAATAGTCCAAAAGCACCCTTAAACCTGTATTTGTCTCTACCATACTTAAACTACAAATAGTAGTACTTGCAGCTGGCTTAATTCATATTCCTTTTCTGCTGTGAAAGACAATTACTAATCATGTTACTGCATTCTCCAGCTCAATTAACTTTAATTTTATATCAATTAAAGGCACAATCAGTGATTTGCTAAATCAGAAAATTAAAAAAAAAACACAAAAAATTGATTTGTGCATGTCTGTAACAAGTACAGCTATCCCAACATACCCTACAAGTGCTAAGTCTGAAAGCAACCTTATTAGGACAGAATCTGATATTTTAGTCATTATCTTTCACGTTTTAGCTATTCCTGTATATTTCAAATATTTTGACTTTTTTTGAGTGAATCACTGATAGTGGCTTCAATAATACAGCTTCAAACACTTGTTGTAATAAAGTATTTTATGTCCTTGAACTGGTGAAATCTCTTATTTAAAATTATTGCAACCAACAAAATTGTATCTTTTTCCAGGCCAGCATAATTGCCGTAATTGTCCCAGATGAGGAAGAATTGTTGAATCATGCCCAAAGAGAAGGAATAGAAGGAGACTTCAAAGAGTTATGTAAAAAGAAGGCAAGTTAGATAGGTAGAAGTGTGTTTGAACTTACACTGCAGAAGTAATCTTTGATTA
This sequence comes from Ophioderma brevispina, assembly GCA_023653785.1. Lineage (NCBI taxonomy): Eukaryota > Metazoa > Echinodermata > Ophiuroidea > Amphilepidida > Ophiodermatidae > Ophioderma > Ophioderma brevispina. Next base: position 20,996 of record JAMKCH010064608.1, read on the forward strand.
CAACATTGCAGCTATTTGTAATGAGGACTTATCAGTTTGAGAGAATGCAGATCAAGGGTGCAAACAGAAGGACTTCTTAAAGGGGGATGACCCCAATTCAACTATATCAAGTTTTCATCTTGATAGAATGGCCTTCAGCCCAAAACCCCAATTGTAAAGTTTCATACCAATATGTGAGAGGGGGCAGAGCTTAAACACGAGTTTGTTGAGTACTGTGTAAAATTAATATTGGTAGATCAAAATGTGGCACATTTTCACTCCTTACTTCCAAACCAAACATCCATTAGTCCTAAGATTTCACAGGATCGATGAGAACAAGGTGGTTCTCGAACCACAAGTGTCGCCTGCTTTCGCACATAGCTGTAAGACAAAAAGCAGCACACAGAATGCAACTGTATGAGTACTGGGTGTCCCAAAAAAGTTGTGCAAGCAGATAAACTCCAATTTTGCACTAGTTTTTTGAAGCCCTTCTGAATTATCTTGTTAGCCCCAAGCTACACCTACCCACCAAGTTTTTGTGAGCGTATACATTTCGATCATAAAATCAAATTTGTAAACATACCCCCTCCCCGACTCCCTCCCCAACCCCCTCCCTCCCCAACCCCCTCCCTGACCCGCACAGAATCCAAGACCCAAAGACTCAATCAGGGTTACTCTTCTGACAACAGCAGGCTTTGATCAAGATCACGTTTTGGAAACAGCGAGTCCCAAGCATGTGTCTGACATGGAAATAATTATGTATTTCATTCCTCACAGAATAGTGGAAGCTATTTTGAAATCTTTGATAGACTATTAGCTACTCAAAATCTTAAATTAGGACACTCAAACCATGGTGCACAGTGGTTCAACAGGAATTAGCAATGAGGCACGCCAAGTCCGCATACTTTTTCTCTTGCGAGGGCAACTTTAGCTGCCCGAGTGTGACAAAAATAACAAGGGATGCATGGGTGCAGAGTTGCATCCCTTGTCAACAATGCGACACACATGTGTACGTGCCCTCATGTGGTAAAGGAATATGGGGAGGTGTTGAATTGTTAATGGAAGTGTATAGCCTGGGGTGATATATAAAGGGCTGGTTCCAATCGCCTTTTGGGACCCCCAGGTACTGTTGGTAAGTGTATGCCAGTACCAGGCTCTCATACCATGTAGAGAACAAGATCCACCTTATATTACAAGCATTAGCCTATAAAAAATGTTCAAAAATGTTGCGGTGTGCATTACCATACTTTGAAGGTATATGTGTTGCTTCTTATGTAATTGCAGGAAATCCAGAGATTTTATTCTTAAGTAATGTACAACAGGGAAAGGAAGAGGGGCTGAAAGGATTTGAACTGTAAGGTGATTAATAGTAAACCAAACAATGAGGGCACATTCATTTGATTTTTCTACATTGTAAAATTACAAGGAGGATTAGGCCAGAAAAAAACCAAGTTGTATCAGAAGACGGTGCGCATTTGTTTTACTCAAATTTTTTTTGTAAACAATTTCAGGAAAAAAATGAAAATCGGCCAAATTGAAAAAGTGGGCCAAAAATCATTAAAAAAAAATGAAAACACACATTTGCATTAGCATTTTTCTAAAAAAAGAAAGAAAAAACGCATTTCGCATTACGATTTTTCACATTTTTTCTGAGACCAAACTTGTTTTTTTTGCCTTATGTGTTTAAAGCAATGCATAACTAAAAAAAATGATGCAGTGGAAGTGGGATTTAACTAAAAGCCTTTACATTGGGAGAGGGTTTTAACAGTTAATTTTTTTTGTGCTACTACACTGCCAATATCAAAAAAAACATTCACATGGCAATCCATTTTCCATTGTAAGTGTACTATTTGACCTGGAGAATTACAACTCTCGATAACAAGTGTGTTGAGGTGTCGTAATTATAATACCTTACTTTAAAATCTTAAGGAAACGCATTTTGAAAATTTCACTAAAAAAACTTGTCAATCCCACCTTTTTCAAGAATATCGGCCCAGTCTGTGACTGGACAGTTTGTGGGTTAACAATTTCACAAAAACATTGTAATTTTCTTTTTTGTAAAGCTTGAAACAAGTTTGAGGCAAATACATTTACAATATAGAACTGATAGCACACTTTCATTAGTGGGGGGTGGGTGGTGGTGGGGGGGGGGTGGGATGGGGGAGATCCACCTTCTTTTGTCAAAGCTCTAATGGGCGTACACTATAAGGGTACATAGTGATAGTCCTTTGTGAGCTCTCTAAATGGGGTATACACTGAACACCCTTGTGAGTTTTCTATATAGGGTACATGCTGAACATCCTTCATCCCAAGCTTTCTATAATGGGGTATATATTATGGAGGCACAAACCAATCACTTTTAACATACTCTGTGTTTTCTGAAGTGGTACACATTCTGGTTCATTCATCTTTTGCTTGTTTTATTACCACTTCTTTACAATTTTGGAGAGAAAAAAATAAATCCCAAAATTTCAGGACAACAAGCACACACCAAAAGTTAAAATCATATGTGAGCTAATACAAACTATTTATTTAGCCAAATCTTAGTTGAAATCATAAAACATATGGAAACATGGCACAAGAGGTCACCTTTAAACTGAGATCATGCATTTCCACATGGAAATGTAATTTTTATTTGTTCAAACTTAAAAAAAATTACAACAACAAAAAAATGGTTACATAGACCAGTTAACAACAATATTTATAAACATATTAGGGGACTGGTATCTTGAGGTAAGTTGGTATTGCACTTTAGCAAATTGCACCCATTGCATTTTTAATACTACAAACTATAACAATTGGTTAGAATCAATTGGCAGGCACTAGAATGTTAACATGCCTATTTATTGTGGTGATAATTTTGACAAACTCTGAAAAGATCTGGGGCCAAGCATGACATAGATATTGTTCATTTATTTTATGTGTGTGTGTCTGTGAGTGTCTGTATATGTCTGTTTGTATCTGCAAGCACTACATGCAAGTGTGTAATCTTTGTGATGTACAAGGAGTTTCATCTCATTTACAGACTTAAAATGATGGTAAAGTTGTGATAATTTTTCCCATCAGAGAAATTGATGACAGCACTGATGTAGTATTATTAATCACAAAAGGTTTAAGCAACTCCATTTTCTCACATATATATTGATAAATTTTAATTTACCAAAAATGTTTACTTTTATGCATACAGGTGAGAGACATCCATATACATGATGATCTTTTCAGTATGGAGAATGGTCTATTAACTCCAACCTTCAAGGGCAAACGTCCTGCACTCAAGGAATTCTTTGCCTCACAGCTAACTGATATGTATGCTAACCTACAATAAGCTACCTTATTAGGGAGCAGAAATATTAATCCCGCACAGGTACCTATTTGAGGTTATTTGACTGGTAGTTTGTAAACACCCTGCAAAGTGCTGTCAGTTTCAGTGGCAGATTTAAGAGAGAGTCAGCAGTGGCAGCAGCTGCTGACAGTGGCCCTCCTAAATATTGCTCTCAGGCCCCCCTCAAACACCCCCTAGTCGCACTAACACTGAGATAATAGTGTCTACTCACAACACTAAAGGGCCCACCTAAGACACTGTAGTGATTCACCGAAAGAGTCAAATATTTGAAATTTGCAAAGAGGTAGCTTAAATGAAGATAAGTCCCCGTAGAAAGAAAAAAAGAAAAAAAAAAATATAGAAATTCACATAGTATTATTTTTTTCCAACAGAAAAAAAATTGCAGGAAAGGTTATTAAAACTGCAGGGGTTTCCAAGCTATGTAATCTCATTCATTACTAAGAACGTGTAACAGTAATTGTCCGTATCAATTTTGTCCTTATTGGGTCACTTTTGGCTTATCACTTGTAGGGTCTGTTAGGATACCTGTTACTACTTTCCTACACACTGCAAAAGTCCTTATTTTTTATGATTTTTTTTTCGATTTCTGATTGAGCAAATCACTGATAGTGCCCTAAGCTGCTGACAGGGCCTTTTCCTTAATCCGCACTGGTCTTTTAATGTAAATTATGAAACAAGTCCAGTGGAGTGTCACTGTGAACTTGGTTACATTGAACAAGCGTGCTTTGATTTTAGATACTGGAGGTGAAGCTAGACAACATCAGATATTAACTCATCCATATTTCAGCACCTGTTTTCTAAAAAAAAAATTAGTGGAAATATTGAACTACAGAAATTTTATATAAATGTATCTATTACATGAAAAAATCATTCAACTCTATAGTCAGGTCAGGGACAGAATAAGGCGACCAATTGCGCATTTGACGTAATTTGATGGTGCAGAACAAATGTCAGCCGTGAAGAAAAATCTGTGAAAAATTAGCTTATTAAAAACGAAAAAGTTTATTGACATCTATTAAGGTGTTGTGAGTTGGAAACACGGACTCAAATAAGGAATTTTCAACATTTTAAATCATTTTTTGTTTGAACATTTGCCCCTGCCCATTACTACACATTCAAACCAATCACAGTCCACGCTACCTGATTGACAAATTATGCGCAATTGGTTGCCGCATTCTGTCCCTGACTATAGTACAGATGTAGAAGAATATATCGTATGCCAAATGGCACATGGAAAATTAATGTACTGGTTACTCAATTAAAATGTGAATGTTTTGTTCTTTCACCAAACAAATTTCTGAATGTTAACTAGTGAATTATAAGGATAAAAAAATCTCAAATTGCAAATGTCATGCAAGAAACAAGGTTGCATTTAAAATGGTTACAAGCTCTGCTGATATTTCAAAGTGGTTGATAGATTAAAGTAGTATGCAATCCAGAATCAAAACATCAGTCATATTGGCATTTTTTCCAAACTGATGAAAAGTGTGAATATGAATACCAATGCCATTAAAAAATGATAGAAATACATTTGTGGGAATTAAATTTCAAAACAGCTACAAGGAGGGAATAGTACTGGATCCTCATCCTAGAGCAAGTTATTTGGGGATACAACTACAAAATTGTAAGTTAAGTCCACACTTTAAAATAGCGTACAAAATTGGGCAATTTGGCCTGTATTTTGTGAGGGAAGTTACAAAGCTAACCAGGTGTGAAGAATTTTCCTTAAATGTCCATATTGTATCACAATCAGCTAAAATAAAGGAAAAAGGGTAAAGGAGTCAGACATGTGTACACAAGAACAGAATGTCCATCTCTCTTGAAAAAGCTCGGCGCCACTGCAAACTTCACCATATAATGTTGCTGTAAGGAGATTTCTATGTCTTCTCCACGGTAGTCTGTTACCTTTGCATCATTGAATAATGCCAATACCCCATTTATACACCTGGTTGGAGAGGAGTAATTAAAGGTAAATGTAAAGTTACATACTCAAGGCCACAACATGTTGGCTGCAGCAGGGCTCGATTCGAACCCACACCCTTAGGTGCGTGGGTCGAGTAGTCCATCCACTGTGGACCACACATGCCCTGCAGTGCCTTACTCAAGATAAGATTCTATAAGACCACAGCTGAATTGCCCTGGGAGTTTGGTAGCAGTGTGCATTTTGTTCTTCTGTGGCATAAAACACCTGAAAAATCTAGTTGGGCCAAATTTAAACAAAACTAACTTCACTCTAAATTTTCAGTTATATCCCAGAGAGGACTCTATACTGGATAAGGATCCAATACCATGCCCACATTGTATCTTTTTTAAATATTTTTTTTTAATCCCCAATCTTTTATTGCCATATTTTAGCAACACAGTGGTGTGTGATTCAAGGTGAAGGCAGTATAGAATATTTTCTTCTAGACAAGGTCTTAGAAATTAGGAATTATCCATTAGAAATTATTAAACAAAAGCATCACGTCACAGTAAAGAGCATAGTTCTTGCTTAAAACTGATTTGTCAGGTCGGATCATCCCTGTCCACAATCACAAAAATAGGTAACTAAAAGCCACTATTAGTGATTTTCTCAAAAGTTTTTGCTTCACAAACAGAAAAATTAGAACAAATTAAATCATTGGAAACAAAGTATATTATCAGTTTATTATCACAATGCCAAAACCTGATTTTTAATGACTCCGATTGTATTCTGGTCAAGATGAACACTGTTAGTGGCTTCAATTTTTATCCATATGATACAATTTGATGGTATGATGAAAACTTTTTAATTGATAAATGAGATATATTATGATATATTATAAAAAATGTGTGGTGGAATATATGGTTGGTGCAGGGTTGCACATAATTTCTTCAAGCAGGGGCGGCGCCGGGGGGGGGGGGGGAAACTACTGCCAAGAAGTACAGTTTTCCTGCTTTGCAAACCCTAGGCTGGTTAATATGCTTAGAAAAATAGTATAAAACTTAGAATGCTAAAAAAACAATCTACCTCATTTGTCACACCTTATGCTGGGATGGAACCAAGGCCAATATCTTGATCACAGAATTAAGTGGTATTTGTGATTAATAATATATTTGATAAATTTATTCAAGTTGGTACTGATGGTAGGGACATTTTCCAAAAGTTGAAACACTCAGTGTGCTGAATCTGACCTGCTGGGTTGCAGGGCATTGTGTATAGTTTAAACATTTTAAAGCATTCTGAGATGATATTGAGATGATAAACCAGCTGTTTTTTTAAACAAAATTTTTATGTTGTAAATGTAGACCCCAATCTAGGGTGCTACAATTTGCTAAACCAAATTAACAAAAATGTTTTGGGAGAAATGGAAAACACTATATATGAAATTTGAGCGTTTATGGCAAAAAGGCCCCATCTGCAATAGCTGCCAGGTGTAAGATTTGGCTGGTAATGGCAGCTATTGCAGATGGGACCTTCTTGCAGTTAACCCTCGATTTCTGTTATTTAAAAAAAATCATTTTGTGGTAACCTCACCAATTTTTCAAATTTTAAACCACTTTTTTCCCAAAATTGTATTTTTTTCAAACAAAAAAACCCAAAACCTAAGATTCATAAAATAGAAATTTTAATGCAGTCTTCTGATATACACTTTTTCATATGATAATCTCCCTTAGCTTCTTGCATGGTAACTTTAATATGTTTGAAATATTCTGATGTCAGCAATGTTTTTTGCTCTCAAAACATTGAATTTTATCAGTCGTGCTCAATCGATTAAAAGTTATGTATGGTTGAAACAAATTATCAGTCAGTCATATTTACTATATGAGGAATAGTACATGTATTGATCCAATCCAACGAGTTGATTTAATTGGTACTCACTCGGGTATACTTCAATTCCTATAATTTTATAGGAACAATAGTCCTGATAGGAATTTAAACATTTCTGAGTGACTACCATATGAACTTACTGGGTCTGTACAAGAACTAGTCCTCAGTTAATGTTTACACATGTTTTTACTACAAAAAATATCATGGTCCTTGGACTGCTAGTGTCGCCTGCCGTCGCAGTTTGTGAATGATAGGCCTCATAAACAAATGAGGGTTTACATGTAATATCCATAAACCAATTTTGGTTCCAATATTGAACTTCAACTTTTCAATTCAGGTCAATTTTACATTTTCGGCCTATCTTACAACTTGACCTTGATCATGTGACCTTTGACCTCATCAACAAATGAGGGATCCCACATTGCACTTGTTTGGTTTAAATCCATTGAAGTATGCAGATATTACAGGCAAATGTTAACCTTTTTTCACAACAACAGACTACAACAGACAACAACAACAACAGTGGACAAAGTGATCCATATGCGGCAGGCAACACAACAACTGCAAGTGTACCTCGCATGAAAAGTAATGTAGTACTGTGTATACATATATTTTCAATAAAGATCCTTTAAATGAATGTTTTCTAACTTAACCCTTTCAACCCTGGCCAATTCTGTGCAAGTATAAAACTTAAGTCAGTACCTTTGGAGACAGCATCCAAAATATTCACAGGTCATTTGGGAAGCCATCTCTAAAAATGCCAACAATGACTAGGCTTGCTTTGACTAATTCAAATGCATTTCTCAAGCTTATTCTGAATATGCTCTGGAAAATACATAATTTTGACCTTTATGAAACAAAAATTGACAAATATTGATCTTTGAGTGACTATAGTTACTTGCCGCACTCAAAGGATGAAGGTGTACAAGGTAGATGATTAACAGGTCAATGAAACCATGTTGCACAAATTGTGCTGGTACAGCATTGGCTCTTACCCAAGGACACTGATATTTAAAAGAGAACTGTACTATAATAATAATGTCCATTTATAACATGCATGTATGCACCCTACACAGGATGCTCACGGCGTGATTGTCTATTATTATTTCCCTGCCATCAGGAAATTGTCACAATCATTTTGCTTTATCTAGGTGGCAGCTGGCTAAGGGCACATCCCTATCTGCACATAGATTGTAATATCACCCATAACAGCTCCCCAATTGTCGCTTGGGTTGAGGAGACAATTGACACCATTAGTATCTTGCCCAAGGACACAGACACGTTGGCCAAGGCGGGGCTCAACTCGCGATTTAAATGGTGTAATGATCACGAGTCCTACGCTTTTCGACTGGACCATACATACTCTCATACAATGCAATGCGTTGAAATAATAAAAATGTATTTCATCTATTTATTTTGTAATATCTGAAAACAATTTTGAAGTTTTGAGCATTTTCTAGACAAGAATGGCAAAAAAAAATCTCCTGAGATGCTAATTCTACCTAGAAAATTGCTCAACAAGCCTCAAAATGGTCAAGTTTTCAAGTGTGTCTTAATATTGTTTTATAGTATATTTCTCCTTTAAAAATACAGGTTCTGACTATTCAAGCAATAACAGCACATTTTTTTGAAGAGCGCCCCCAATTTTCCAAAAATTTTGAGATTTTTGCACAGTTGTATTGGTAACTGGCTAGTAAACTATACCTGTAAATGGTAAAGCTGAAACATGTCTATGTATCGCAAAAGAAGGAATTTTGTAATTAGGATAATTACAGCTCGGAGATCCCAATAATGATTCAACGGCTACTGGAAACGGCCCTCCAATATGAAATACCCATCCATGCTCATCCATTAGTTGTTCCCATTGGGTCAGGCAAGTGCAAGTTAGAGTCTTTTCAATGAGGTGGCACTATTTTTACAATGGACAGACAGAAATTTGGTGTTTCCAGTTCCGCCGTTAAATTACAATGGGGATCCCGTTTCTAATTACAAAATTGCTTCTCTATGAAAAATACACACTTTTGAGCATTAACCATTCACAGGTAGATTACTTGGACAATTATCAACACACTGGCAAAAAATCTGAAATTTTGTAAATTGGGAGTGCTCTTCAAAAAATGTTCTGTTATTGCCCTACATAGCACAAAGAAAAACATCTCTTTTTAATTGCACAAAATGAGTATCATATATACTATACACTTTGAATATTTACAATATTTCAGACACCCAGGGCCTTACAATATCATTTAAAGTAAAAAATGGGTACATAGCAAGTACTGATAACAAGTTTTTGTTAAAAAAATGAACTGTTGAGGCAGCAAATATGGAAATACATGAATTTGAACACTGGCATTTCTGTAGCACCTTGCAGATAACAAATTAATGAGAAAATAGTTTACATAGAGTGAATAAAAAGTTATAAACTAAATTTATCAACAGTTTGCCTGTTAAATCGCTGCCAGAAGTACTAACTTTGATATTCAAATATTCAAAATCATGAATAAATGATCTAAGGCTTACACCAAAAGAAAATCCATTCATCGAAAATTGGGCCTGAGTACCGTTTAAATATTTTGCAGAAAGTAACAATTCTAAGTTTTTTTCAAAATCAAATTTTCTGAATTATGTCCACAAAAGGATTTGGCAAGATCACTAAAGGCTGGGCTTGTCCGTAAATGTTTTTAAATTATATTTTAGCAATAAATATTCCTTAATGGAACTGCTGGGAAAATCTGTTGTCTTTCTATTTGTCAAGCAATATAATTATACAAACTTGTGTTGTGTTTTGACTTAGGTTTTTGATAATTTTTTTTTTATTGTGAAACTAATTTTTAAAGCTTTTCTCAAGGATATATATACATATATGGAACCATAAAAACCAAGGAGCTAGAATCAACAAAAATTGCCTTAAAACAGCAATGTTTAATGTGAACTCCCCAATATAAAAACATAAACAACATGTTCGATGGTTGAAAATCGAAGGCCTTACCGCAGCACTGAAAGAAATTGAGAATTTCAAAATTAATTCTGCTGAATACTGCTTTTGAGAAATGCGTTGTTTAATATTTTTCGACTAACAAATCTATTTATTACCAAAATGAACATCTTATAAAGCTCATATATGGTTTCTGTAATGCAACTTATATAAACTTTGTAAACAAAGAACAATTTGGAATTATGAACAGCCAGAATTAAAGAAATTATTTTATATTTCTGTCAGTGCGGAGTTTCGTTTTCTGATTGTCATCCCTCGATGTTTTTTAAATTGCACAAGACTTTCTTTACCCTCTTGAGGGAGGAAAAATAGTCCACTTACCTTTGTTAAAAAATCTTGTGAAAAACAACAAGCTCAACAAATTCAATTTTGAAAATAAATAAAGCAAATGTTCAAATGTGTTAAAGATATTTTATCATAGATATTTATCAAATACAATAATAAACTAAATTTTGTCTCAAGAATATTTAAATATTCCATGCTAAATGTCAATTTGCAAAAAATGTCATCCCAAGGATTATCTCTTTGCATCTATGACCAATGATGCCCCAAAACTGTAGCATGAAAGTATGCTTCTTTTCATCCAACACATTAATAAACATTAAAGCTACATTTAACCAATACATATTTGATTATAAATACGTGTTTCATTCCACAGTGTTTTTCGCTGGGAATCTGTATATTGCAAGCTTGATATTTTTATTCTTTGCCAGTTAGCAGTAATGACAAGTGATGGTATGATTGTGAATTAATACTACTTTTATTATACATGTTTTTGAGACGATATTATAGTGAAATTTAAAATTATTCATCAACACTCACATTTTGATTTTGATTTGTTTTACTATTTGCATTCATCATCAGTATCACTCAGGGAGGGTATAAATGTTTTTCCATTTCTCTGTTTTTTTGTAATGGCCAAAACTTCATGTCAATTTTTTGGACAAATTGAACTCATCACCATTCAAATTTGATAGATAACCTGGATACTCTGTGCGTTTTTTAATAATTGTTGCTGTTTTAGCTTAATTTTGTGCAGAAATTGTTTCCAAAATCCAGGTAATTATTCTGGGATCTCATTTTCAATCAAATGTGGCATATTTTTTGGGTTCAGTTTGGGTCAATTGTAAGAATCCCAGCTACACATCCCTACCAACCAAATATCAAGACCCCACCAGTTCCCAGGTTCCAAAAACTTCCAGACCTTAATATATAATGGAGGAACTACGAATGTTGATGAAGCGAAGGGTAATATAATTGTTTTTTCTTTCTTATCAAAGACTGCCCAAGGTGGCATAATGATTGACTTCAATGATAAAGTTGTAAACATGACTTTCTATACATCACACCTCTTTTAAAGGTGCAACAGAGAGTTTGTTTTTGACGACCTGTTATGTGAAATTTCGTGTTGCACCTTAAAGGTGAGTAATTTGCTGAAAGTTATACATTTTTAACATCAATATCTGGCATTGATACCTGGTAAAGAGTAAACAACAACACATATATTGATACTGAATGCACAGAAGATATCCCGGTTGGTTGGTAATGTGTGATTTGAGACCTAGCTGTAATGGTTTTATTCCAGCTAAGGTTGTCCTAACCACAGTGTTCAATCCAACTTCTGTAAGAATGTCCTTCATGCAGACCAGTGGCACTCCTACCCTGCACTTTGCTTCCATTTATTCAGAATTTCATAACAACTACAAAATACATTGAATTAATATGAGTTATTGTAATGAGCAGTCAGCACTTTAGTAAGATAGCAGATGGCACTATTTTCATCTTTGTGTTTTATAATTTATAGTCCTGGAGAAAGCTGAAGAACTTATTTTCTAAGGGATTTTTTTTTTGACTGCTACTAGTAACAACATCTGCAGTTTGAGTATATGTGTTACTTGTTAATATGATATGCAAATGTACTATCCACGCAAAACACACACACACACACACACACACACAATAAGTCTACAAGACAGCACACACCCTTTTAAATTCACAATTTTGTAGCCTTCTTTTTTGACTGAAATTTCAGGCTTTCAATTAAAGGCTGTCTCATAGATTTCCTGAGGGAGGTGCTCTCAATTTTTTAGCAAATTGTGACATAATGCTTGTCTCAATCTGATTCATCTTCAAACTTTGGATATATCATTTTAGGTGCTAGTTGACTAAGTATTGTAATTAATTCACTGAAAAATTATATTTCAAATCTCTGAGCCGGCCTTGATGTGGTTGACCACTTTTGGAATATTTTCCTCTAACATCAAAAGGAAACATTTTCTGGGTCTTAATTTCATTCACTGGGGTATTGAGAAAAATAATACCAAACTCTAACTTGATTTGATTAAGTGTAGGGGCGTGAGGGTTGTCAATTGGGTCACCCACCTTTACCCAATGTTGTGTGTACACTTTTAATGAAAAGTTAATATTATGAATAGATGTGAAAACATCTCACCTGCTCTCTCGGTTTGTCATGAATTTCTCTTGTCTAACTTCTGAAATGTCCATCGAGTGTAAAGCCCAGCTTATTAGCAAACAGGGCCCAATCCTGCTGACTGGCTTCCTTAGCTACAAGCAGCAAGTTGTCCATGGGTCAATGTACCCTCCTCATTGGAATTCTAGTAAAAAAAAACCCAATTTTTTTAAAGCTATTAAGTAATAATGCATGATTTCTAGAAAATATGACAAACCAAAATTTTCTTTGATTTGCTCTTAAATGAAAGATACCGCCATTAAAATGTCACCAACCTCACTTTTTAATAATAAAAAAAGTCAAGAAAAAGTTTGGCAGTAAGCTTTATTATGTAAAACCAAAGTTTTTAATTTAAATCCAGTTTTTGTCCCTGCAGATGAGGGTGCCAGTTCAACCTCACATTTACATCATAATTTATTGGACCAAAGATAATTGACCGGATGCCCTACCTGACGTCACCGGGCTGGTTGGCTGTCATTTAGCTCTCGCAGAGTCGACGCCTTTGTAGGTAGATCTTCCTTTTTAGTTCTCCCAGAACCAGGGTAACCAAGTACTCTCCCACCCTCATCCTCGGATTTCTAAGGAAATCCGATGGGGTGACAGTTTAGGCCACCGCCAAAAAAATTTTTACGCTACAAAACCCCACTTGATATAGTTTTAAGTAATTAAACAAATCCAACAGTACCCAAATCTCACATCTCAACATCAAGCAAGAATAAGGGCGTATTCCATTTTTAAATGTGCTACATGTATTATTTGCTTACAAATACAGAGTTAGTAGAGTATTATTCTTTTAATTTTAATCTACTGAACCATTGCATTACTATGTTTATGAGTCTAATTTTTTTTCCCAAATGAGCTGGGCACTGGCATTGCCATAAGTGATGTTACATGAAGTCTGTGAAGACTGTTATGGATGAGGTGACGAACTGCCAATCATAATCTTTGTAGGCTTTTGGCTTGTCTTTACAAAATTGCACTTTTTTATTAAAATGCTAATTGGCCAATAGTTAACCCAAAAAGCATAATTTCACTATTTTCTCAAACTTTTGACCTTTTCAGATGAATCTGCTATATCTCATTGTGTTTTAAAAAATGGTGGCACATAAATATTAGATAAATATTATCTTTTATTGAAATGACAAATTGATTATTTAGATCTGTTGCCTTTTAAACTCACAATTCCTTTATAAAATCATTTTTCACCTATCTAACAATGATCAAAGAACCGCTTGCTAGGTTCAGTAGGTTTACATTCTGGCTTCAAACCACCAACTCGAACAACCACTCTGTGAAACAAAAACTGTCTTGGCCTTTCTACCACTTCAAAGCAGAACAGCACATTTTTTAAGATTGCCCCATTTTCAAAATTTGAGATTTTTTGCACAGTTGGTAATTGTCCTAGGAAAACTATATCTGCAAACGGTAATACCAAAGTGCTATTTGGCACAAAACCAAAAAAAGCGTTTTGTAATTAGAATCGAGATCCAGATTGTAATTTACGGCGGAAGCTTGAAATGCCAAATTTCCGTCCGTCCATTAGAAAAATTGTGCCACCTCACCCGAAAAAGACTAACTTTGACATGCTTGAACCGATGGAACAACTAGTGGATGAGAGTAGACACGTATATGCGCTATTTCCGGCTATTTCAAATGGAAATGCTGTTTTCCAGCAGTGTAATTATTATCGGAGTTTCTGATTAATTATTCTAATTACAAAATTCCTCCTTTTGCGACACATAGAGAGTTTCGAGCTCGACCATTCACAGAGATATTTTACTCAGCCAATTACATACATCCATAATACATATACAAAAGGCAATTTGATATAGCGCCTTCTCAAAACAAGGTCAAAGCGCTTACAAATAAGAGTAATTATATTTTTTTTTTAACAAAACATATAATACAACAGGTATTGATAAAAGATGAACATGAGATAAGTCTACATCAAACTATAAAACTAAAAAGAACAGATGGCCACAAGTAAATAATCATGTGAGGCAATAACAAAAACATAAGTTAAGAACACGATCAACTCTTAGGAAATAGATGAAATTTCAGAGCTCTTAACAGTAACAAGGATTGGCGTGGCGAACAGAGAGGCAAAGAGTTCCATAGGATAGGGGCCGCATTGTGAAAGCCCTGTCAACCCACTGACCTTTTTGTGCGGGAAACAGTGAGAAGCGTCTTGTCATTTGCAGATGCCGGTGCTTGATATGTGCATGCAGAAGGCGGATTTCGCTGATTTTTTTTTTCTGTTTCGCAAATCAAGGAGGTGCCCTTAATTATAAAATGACTGTTGTTTGCGTTATGGAATTTGGTGCAGAATAATTTACCAAAGTTGGATTATGGCGGGGAGGGTATATCACGAGGTCATGTTTTGGCTTTTCTATTTCACGAGGCGAAACCAAGTGAAATGGAGTGGTCAACATTTTTATAAAAAATTATATTGCACGAATATGGGCAGTCAATATTGGTTTTTATCAAGATCTCACGGCTCTACTTTTAAAGTATGTGTGATTAGGTTTATAACTATCACCTGGCCTAATCATGCAATTATGACGATAGCAATTATTATCTTACGCGTTATTTTTTTTTGTTCCCTTTTAAAGGTCTAATTACTTGAGATCAAGCTAATAGTTGAGTACAACTCTTTCCCTCACTTTTCGATTTTTTTAGTCCAGGGTATATTGTAGAATGAAATTTTCAACCTCTTGCATATGCTTGCTCGGTAAAGTGTTGTCTTTTTCCTTTTAATTGTTGTCCAAGCTATGTTTGAATTTATCCTATCTTCCTAATTTTGTTATGTAATAGAATTATTTCCTGCTGATTGGTTTCCGGACATGGGGCATGGGGGGGTTTGTTTGTATGTTTTTTTCTCCAAATTTATTCTTAAATTTTGGTGCTTTTTGGAATTGTGTTTTTCTATAAAATCTATTCATGTAGAATCCATGCATGGCCTTGAAATGGCCGTCAGTGGGAACAAATGCGAATTGCATTTATATTTTGTGTATCTGATATATATAGATAAGATTATTGTATTTTGTAAATGGAAGATTGGTGTTATAATACATTGAAATAAAAAAAAAGTGAAAAAAAAAAAAAACTCTAGGAAATAGATGAAATGTCAGAGCTTCTGACAAGTAACAATGGACTGGGTGGAGAAAGAGATAGTGCAAGAGTTTCCCATAGGCTAGGGGCGCATTGCATGAAAAGCCTGTCAACACTGACCTTTTTGTGCGGGAAACAGTGGGGAGCGTCTTGTCATCTGGAGATCGCAATCCTGGCCTGCAGGAATATACAAAGAGAGGTATTCGGACAAGTAAGATTGCAATTGTCCAGAAATGCCTTGTAAGTAAGAAGCAAAAGCTTAAAGACAACACGATCACTAATCGGTAGCCAATGGAGCACTTTAAGGAGTGGTGTGGCAGTGTCCTGCTATCAGAATGAAAACCAGCTGGTGCCTATTCTGCAAAATATGAAGTTTACTCCGATCTGGCCGACATTTCATACAAAAGTGAATTGGAATAGTCAATGCGAGATAAAATCAGTAACCGGACGAGATGATGACAACTCTCAAATGTGATAAAGCGGCGGATCCTGGGAGGGTAAATATTGCCGAAGGTGGAAGTTAACAGACTTAATGATGCCCTTCACATGTTCACCAGTCATAGACATGTCTGATCACCACGACACCAAGGTTCTAATTGCCGAGGACTAGGGAAAACACTCCACTGTCCCGACTGATGTTAATATCTTTGAGGCGGATTGTGTAATAAGATGAAACATTGCGATGAAAAAATTCGTCTTGTTCATTAATTCAATGGGAGTTTGTTACAGCGAATCCACTCATGATTTAATCAATACCAAATAGAGGAGTCTTTTGACAGCATGTTGGCATCAACATCAATCTTAGGATCAAAATGTCAAATAGAGCTGCACATAATCAGCATACATGTGGTAAGCACTATTGTGCTTCGGATGATTGATGCGATACAGTATGGTGTACATTATGAAAAAGAGGAGGCTCGACAACAGACCCTGGGAAGACCGAAAGGGAGGATGATGCTTGTTTGAAATTGCATCCCCAATGCGCAGACGAAAAAAAAGAAGCGGTTATGCATGGTAAGGCCGAATCCACTGTAAGGCTGTACCTTGAATTTTGAAAGTATCACGTAACCCTAATCCATAAGAATGGCATGATCAACAGTTATCAAAAGCTTGCAGAAAGATCTAGCAGCACAATAGCAACTGCGCCTTATGTTGGAATGCATTGAGGATATCGGTCTTGACACGCATAAGTGCCGTTCAGTTCTGTGTCGTTCTTTGTAAGCTGACTGAAAACTTCTCATTTAAGTCAATTGAGACAAGATGATCCTTGATCTGGGCACTCCACTATTTTCTCCATGAACGTAGACACGCAGCTAATATGACACAGGGCGATTGTTTTTGAGGCACCTCTTTGTATAGGGAAGGCTTTTGAGAATGGGTTGTCACGGCAGCTTCCCGGAGCGTAGCTGGGAAAACACCAGTGCGAAGACTTGGTAATGATCAGTTGGTAATGGCTCAGCCAGAGTTTGCAACATCTCCTTAAGGAAACACCAACTGAAATGATTTTAAAGGAACATGATTTTGATGGAGAGTTGAACCTAATCACCTTGGTACCTCTTCACCGTGGGACTGGGATAAACTCATGTGTTGTTTAGTACCACACAAGCATGCTCAAAAGGAAGGTGTGTATTAATGCCTGTGGGTGTATTTGGAATGTTTAGGCAAGTTTTGGGGATATCCCACACCACAATGTCATCAGACTTGTCTGGGAAAGTGCAGGAAGGAATATCCCTCGGCCAGCATCTCAGCAATGACCACAAAGGATCGCTTTCAGCCAAACAGGTTTCAGTTATCACAAAAATGTCCACATTCTCAATAATGTCATCCTATAGAGGACGTCTTTATACGGGCAGAACGGGCATTCGATTCCATAGCAGGCTGTGAGAAAATTGCATTTTATGTTTAGGCAATGTCACGGATGTTGCGGGAGGTCCGTTGTGAATCTGGCCAGTATGAGGGGATCAGTTTTGGTTTTTGATGTATGACTAGCTGAGGTGCTGCGGGGTCCGGATGGTAAAATATAGGGATTAAATTATTCAATGTTGGCCGGGAATGTGGAATGGTAGAGTTACGATCATCCCGTTCACTACTGGCATGTTTCTACGTTTCATGTGCTTCCATCCCCGATGGGCTCACATGTCAATGAATTTCATAACTCATATCCCAAAAATACAAATTACAGAAAACACTAAATTAAGAATTCTTAAATTACAATTTCTTAAATTTCCAATTGTAGCTGTGCAAAAATCGCAAAATTATGTAGAATATGGGGCCCTGGCACTCTTCAAAAAAATTGTGCTGTTATGGCTTTAATTAAAGTAATTGTATATGGCCATGTGTTCTGGAAATGGGGGCCTGCTCTGAGGGTTGGAGTGTTTCATCTTTTAGAGAAATTCTAACATGTTGTAATGATTAGAGTACTTAAAGGAGGGAATACTTCCAAGTAACCACTCATTTTAAAGCTTATTTAGTTTAGCTTTAAGTGAGACCAAAATTATCTTGAGCAGACTTCAGTATACAATTATGACTAATAAGTAACGAAGGTGGAGGGTGGAGCAAACAATTGGGACACGGAGAAGATTGGGAAAGGTACCAGGTAAGTCTATGGGGAGGAATATACGCTTTGGCATTATTGTCTTTTCTGTATCTTCAACAATCAATTTAAACTATTTGAAGTATAGATCAAATTAAAGTAATTAACTGCCCTTTAATTTGGCGACCATAAATAGTCTTGGGACTCTAATTAAAGAAATTATTAATCAAATAATGGCTTATTAACAAGTTAGGATTGAGTTATTCTATGGGACACAATAAACCTACAATATGATTTTAAAACAATGTTTTATTCAGCCCATATGTTTCTTCATTACCATTCACTAAGATAAAAACTTAAAACTAATGAATTACACTTCAATTCAATGGCCTAATTAACATTAGAAATAACATTTTAATGAAGCTCATTAGATTAATTAGACAAGTTGGGCCATGCAGGAGGAAATGGAAACCACAGTACGTTGCAAATTTTATAGGTGAATGAGCCTGTTTGTACGCAGGAAAAGACAATAATCGTCCTGTTTTTAATATATCTTCTACAATTACAGATTTAAATATTCATTAAGATTACAAAATGAATGTTTTGAATAAATACTAATTAAATTATTCTTAATTAATCAAGTCAAGTGAAGAACCAGAGTGGAGGAATGAGGACAAGCTGCTATATCGAAATGAAGGGACATGTAAGCCCCTACCGTACTGCAAATTGGGTGAGGTGTATGTATGATTATCAGAAAATAAATTCAATCATGAAATGTTTACTTTTAAAGAGTGGTTAGGTTATACTTGGTGTTAAGCTGTGTTATTCTCTTTAATCCATATGACGTGTTGATGCTTAAGATGTGAGCTGCCAATTTGAGCACGCGAAACAGTGAATTCATACTTGTCATACAGTAAAACAATTTTCACAAGGGTTATAACCCTATTAATGTTTACATTTTATGAATGGTTATTGGATTTACTTTGCAAATACTTGATTGTGCTTCAGCAGAAGCTACTTGCAAGAAGTCTTTAAGCAGTCTTTAGGGCTTTATGCAATATATGCATATTTTTGATGCCAATTTTGTTACCCGTTGCTCCCAAAATCATAACATAGGCTACTAGGGGTAGCCCTGTCAATGGGTCTTGTTAGATGGGCAAAAAGTTAGTTTACAAAATATGGTTGTTTTTGGATAGGTGGCTTTGGGTTTTGATGCTAGTCTACTTTGAAGAGATACACTTTTGCCTCCTTTCAGGATTATTTGATCAATAACTGCTTAAGGACCTAGCCCTACTACCAATTTTGATAGCACATTTGGAAAGATTAGACAATTTCCTTCAGAAAAATTTTTCTTTTTATTGCTAGCATGTATAGTTTTGCAAAGTTATAAAGGTTTTAAGCTCAAAATGATGCGCGATCCTTGAAATTTGCCGACGAAACGCAAACAAGGCCCAACTTCAAGGCGTTGAGGGCCATATTCATGTATATCCCTACCCCTTCAGCATCATTTCCTGTTTCGGCTGGATGCAAAGTCCCATATTGCTTGCCACAATATCTGGAGGCCTATTCTTTCACCAAGTTAACAAAATTGTCCTCATAATGAATCCCTGGTCTTTGTTGTCCACCGTTCATGAAGACTGTTCCAAAGGCCTCTCTATCCCTTCCTGGTGTAGCCAAAAAGAAGAACAAAGCAAAATAATATAAAAATACATTGGTCCTCGGACCCGCTTGTGTCGCTGCCGTCGCGGTTTGTGAATGATAGGCCTAACATCAGCTTTGACCTTGATAGGGGACCTTGACCTAATAAACAAATGGAGGGCTTGCATTTGTAAAACTCCATAAACCAAGTTTGGTTCCAATTGAATTCAACTTTTCAAATGAGTTCAATTTGACATTTTCAGCCTATTTTACAATTGACCTCACAAAACTTTGACCTCAGTATGTGACCTTTGACCTCATAAACAAATGAGGGATCACATTGTTGCACCTATGACTCAAGTTTGGGTCAATTGAACTCTCAACTTCGTCAAAGAAGTCCAATTTGACATTTTCAGCTATGAAACTGAACTCACATGACCTTTGACCTCGGTATGTGACCCTTTGACCTCATCAACACAGGGGATGCTATGTGCTACATGTGACCAAGTTTGGTTTTTTAAATCCATCAAAAGAATGTGGATATTAGAGGCAAATGTAACCCTTTTCACAAACAAAGACATCAACAAAAACAGACAACAACAAACAGTGGACAGGTGATACCTATGCGTCTTCCGCCCTTGAGGGCAGGCGACACAAAAATGGATTAAAGGCTTTGATTTTTGGAACCTGGTACACTCTCATCTCTCTCTAGATGAATTGAAACCAAGACCAATGCCATTATTTTAAGTGGAAGAATGAGGTGGAGGCCAAAGAGTTCTCAATGCAAAAATAATGGCTGTCTCTCTTCCACATTTTTCTCTGTCTTTTCTGTTATTGTCTTTCACCTCACTAAACTGACATGAATTTCACAATCTTAAAATGTTACCTGATGATCCACTTGAACAAGAGGAAGATATCATAGCTTCCCACAATGCATTGCGTCCAATGGGTTTTTGTTTTTTAATAAAATAAAAAGGTTACTGCATTGTGGGTAGTTTAGTGATGAAACATGGTAAATTGAAAGTACTGATCACAACCTTGCATTTTAAGAGCGTTTCATCTCTAACGATCCACATGGCAACCTGTACAAAAACTTCCAATGGAAGCAATGCATTGTGGGAAGCTACTGGTATCTTCTCTTCACTTGAACTATTATTGGCAAATTGAGTTAGAGGCAAAAATAACATGATTAAAATACTACAAGTTAAAACTTTTTAGGTTTCCCTGTCAGAAATATACACTAAGGGGTCAAAGGTCATATAGGGGTCAATAGAGGTCAATGTTTACAAGCAAAAAAGACTCTTGTTCCAGTGATTCTTTTAACTAAGTATGATTATAATATTGGATGATTTGAGTAGGATACAAGAATTTATCTGTCGAGCTATGAGTTGGGCGAGTCGCAGAATGACGAGCGCAATATTTTTCAAACCTCATAGTAAGACCAATAAATTCTTGCATCCTGCGATAAAAATCATCCAATATTTTCAGAATCTGACTTGAACCCAAACTAGTGAAGCAGGCTTGACCTGGCTTTAAGTTTAGAATAACTAGATCCTATTACAGAAGACACCAGGAACCACAAAAAATCCCAACAGTAGACAGCAAGACCCAAAATCATGAAATGGAGCATCGCTTAAGTTCTTCAACCAATCAGTAGCCTCCCAGAAAAACTCATGTCGTGGTCTTAAAAACTCATGTCACCATCTCGGGCATATGGTTTTATTGTCCATTAAGCTGTGTACAAAGGTAAAGGACTCTGAAAACACAAAAATGATATAAAGTTGGATCGATTAAGCCCAAATTAATTGGTCAAGTTATGAGTTGCAAAAATATTGGGTGAGACGCAGTCGAGCCCAATATTTTAAAACTCATAGCTCGACCAATTAATTTTGGGCGTAAACCATCCAATTTTTATCATTATCATGTTTTGGATCCGATATTTTCACACACTTGGACTCCTCAAAACATGATAATGAAGTTTGTTGGTCAAAGTGTACAAGATTAAACAGGACATAAAGTTCTTTGAAAAGCAGTGAGGTAAGAGATTTTTACACAGCATTGAAAGGCAGTAAAGGTTTCCCCACCCAATTACAACATATATTTTTCAGTTTCTTAGGAAGGGCTATCACCAAAATTCATTGGAATCCGACAAACCATTTTAATGTGAGTGGCTTAGAGTACTGTTCATTCAAGGCCAAGCCCCATTGAATTCAATAGACGTTGACCTTCTGTGCCCCCTACATCAGAAACTGAGCATTGAAGACAGTCAAAACTATTCCTTATTCTAATCTATTAGCTCCACCAACAATTTGCACCATTTTTTATCCAAATTGGAGCAACTTTAAAATTTGACCCCTGTACAACTGAAATTTTTATTGATTTTGCTGTTTTTAGCCTATAACTAGGCTGAAACTTTAGGCTGTAGATATTACAAACTATACCTTTTCTGAATCCTTATGGTAAGACACATAACGTGGTATACTTTTCAACATGATTGGATCAATTTACAAATTTGACCCCTGTACAATCTTTGTCTTGGCCCCCTCTCCTTAAGGCAGCATTTGCAACACTTAAGAAACACATTTCAGGGGTCCCTGCCTGGGTCCCTGACAGGCTGTCAACAACATTTAATCACCAAACCTTTTGACTTCGTTGTGTTACAAATATCTGCTAGTCCTGGTGTAATAGTATGGATTTTTAACATTTGAAAGTATATAGTTTTAAACAAATCCATTTTCTTAATTAAATGATGTTGGTCTGAGGGATATTAGATTGCGTCAGTTGGATCATAAATATTATTAGAACTACAGCATTCAATAGTACTTACATTGATGGAAACATTGTACACTCATCGAGTATTTTTCATTCAAGATGGTTTGATCTATTGGCTGGCCACGTTCAATGTACGAAATGCAACTGTGCAAACCCCAATGATTTGATACATCAAATATAATTAATTATATCATATGGTCTTTTAAAAAATTCTCAATTATAAAAAAAGCCTTTTACCTATCGGATAATAACTTACAGGAATGAAGTAAAAAAAATACAGGCATTCACCAAGCATGTGTGTCTGCTGTCGCAGTTTGTGGACATGGGGATATAAAAGGTCAACTGATCGGTTAACCAAGGTCAAATGAGGTCACCAAGGTCAAATGAGGTCCACTAACTTGTGGTATACTACCAAAGTGAGCAATGTATACAAAGGTCAAGAAAAGAAAATCATACAACATATGTGGAACACAAGCAATTGATAAGCTTTTTGATAGTACACTGACAAGTTACACTGTAAAAAGTGGCAAACTAAGGGAGGGGTCATTATTTATACCGGGGGGGGGGGGGGAGGATTTGAGGGGGGAACCAAAAAATTTGTAAGATGATGAGGGGGAACATGAAATTTTATCAACGAGAGAGGAGAGAGAGGGGAACAGACACTTTTAAATGGGGAAATCCGCATGATCAAGGGGGGAGGGGGGGAGTAGTGAAAATTTTTGAATGGAAGAGGAGGGGGGGAACGAGAAATTTTTACCGAAAAAAAGTTGAAATCCTCCATCCCTTGGCATAAATAATGACTGCTACTCACCTAAAAAAATTCAATCTAAATGACTTATTATAGACCTAGTAAATAATTAAACACACTACAAAAAGTGTTTTAAATAAAAATATTAATTAAACTATGAACACACCTGGTGTTGTAAATTAAAGCTATCTAGCATAAGGGCTGAAGTTAAAACACATTTCAATCAGCGATGGTCCACCACTGTAACACACAATAGTAGTATAAAAAGAAATGCCATTTTGTTAAAATCTGGAGGATCTCAAATAAAGCACTATAAACCTATAAACATTTATATAGCGATTGTCCAGAGCTTTAACACACACTGGTAGTATAAATAAAAAGAAATACTATTTATCTGGAGGCATCTAAATATAAAGCCAAAATGGACATTTTATAGCCATTGTCAACGCTTTGCAACACTTGGTATAAAGAATTACCAATTTGATGGCAATACGGGTTCTTCTGACCAAACTGCCTCAATATAAAGCTCCCATTGTGCCCAAACCATGTTATGTAGGAGGCGGTATATCCTGAAGCTGACCGATTCCATTGCACTGTCTTGTAATTTGCACACTTGTTATGAGGAAGCAGAGACTGTTTGCATGGTGGAAACTTAGACAGATCAACTTTAGATGAGCTCCTAATGGTCTGACCATCACCATCTTCTTAAGCATGATGATCATTACTTTATTAACTACCTTGACCTTGGGCAATCCATAGGGGAATCATACAAATTTCTCTCAGCTATTACCTCATCATCTACTTCCAAACTATCTCCCAACTTGGCAAAACACTCCTGATAAATTCAGATGTGCCTTTCAGGATATACCACCTCCTACAGAACATGGTTGACACGATGTACAGACTTTAATGAGCCAGTTTGGTCAGAAAGAACCGTATTGTCATCACGTCTTGCAGACATCTTGGCTGAAGTCATTGAAGAGGAAATGTCAGATGAGGAAGATATTGATGTTGATGAAGATGATACAAATGAATCGGACTGAACTGTTCCGGTGTGAAAGTAATTATAGTCTGCCGGGAGTCACAGTCCGGGCTCCATAGATGACAACAGAATAAAGCGTGAAACTAGTGTTGCATGAAAAGTCAACTGAATCGAGTGCCCTATTCTTTATTGTTGTAGCTGGACTAAGAGTACGGTGGACTATAATTACTTCTACACCTGTCTTGGTGACTGTAACAGCGACTAAATCCCATGTCATAACCTAAGCGGCAGACAATTGATTTATTAAAATGCCTAAAGGTTAGAATTTGTTTGAGATACCTCCAGATTTATAACAAAGTGGTACTTCTTTTTATTTATACTACCAAGTGTGTGTTAAAGTGGTACACAATTGCTATATAAAATGCCTATACTTAATAATTTTGCTTTATTTGAGATACCTCCAGATTTATAACAAAATGGTATTTCATTTTATTTACACTACCAAACGTGTGTTAAAGTGGTGGACAGTCGCTATATACATGTAAATGTCTATAGGTTATAATTTTGCTTTATTTTATATACCTCCCGATTTAAAACAAAATGTTATTTTTTATACTGCCAATAGCATTAAAGCGGTGGAGAATCGCTATATAAAACGTCTATAGGTTAGAATTTTGCTTTTATTTGAGATACCTCCAGATTTATAACAAAATGGTATTCTGTTTATTTATACAACCAAGTGTGTCTTTGCTTCCCCACAACAAGACAGGACAGCGCAATCATGGAATAGGTCAGATTCAGGATATACTGCCTCCTACAGAACAAGGTTGGACACGATGTGGAGACTTAATCGAACCAGTTTGGTCAGAAGGACCAGTATTGCCATCGAAATTGTATTTCTTTATACCAAGTGTGTGTGTTAAAGCGGTGGACAATCCAATTAAATATGGATTATGTTATCATTTACCACTAATATTTTCAGCCAATAATGCATGAATTTTCCTTTGAAATTAGACCATTTTTCTGGCAATCTTGAATTTAGTGCATTGAAACAGAACAAAAGGATGCTTTAAAATGAGTTCCTACGGGATAAAATATATTATCTAATCATCTCATTTATTCTTTGATCAAAAATTTTTGGCTAACATTTGAGTTTTCTCACATCTTAATACTTTTGGCAGCCATATTGACTGACATCTTGGATTTGAAGCATTAGAGCAAAACAAGAATACCAAAATGAATTTGGGAGGGTTGAAAACATATAAATTTCCATTTTGTTTGTGCTTTATTGGCATTACTTAGCTGATGTATGACTTTTTTTCAAATTTTGACCAATTTTGGCATCAATCATGGCGACCATCTTGGATATCTGGAGAGCATCGGGATTTTTTCACTGTTAACATCCCGAAAGAGTTTTAGGACCCTAAAAGGCACCTTAAAAGTTGGTGTGGGTAAGTTTTGTGGCGGGGTGCACGGGGGTGTACCATACATACCCAACTATATTCTTCACTATAGACTAATCTTGCAAATTTCAAATATTTTGACTCTCGGATGGATCACTGATAGTGCCTTTAATTGACTAGTAAGTATCCAAAACTATTTTCGCCTATTTCTCAGTTTCTGTTTTTGGACCAAAGCGTAATTTTTGATGCAGAATATCTCCAGTTTTTGTTTCTTCAAATAAAAAACCATTTGGCAGAGTTGTCCATTAGATGATTCTGCTTGTACTGACATTTTTTATATTTTAAACTCCAATTTGGAGTTATTAGCATTAAACATAATAATGAGCTGCAAAATTCATGTAATTTTCATATTTTTGAATATTAATCAAAACCTTTTCATAAATTAAAAAAAAATAAAATTGTCAGTACGAGGAAAATTGTGTAATTATACTCAATACCAAGTTTTGTGTTGATACGTGATACACTTTGGTCAGGAGAGTGTATCAAATTGTCTTCAAAATGGTAACTATTTGCAGCCATATTGGATCTCTGCATTTGCATAATTTATTCAAAGTGTTGGATTGCACATAATTCCCCATATACTTTTATGTTATGTATGAAAAGCCATGGAAATGTTTAAATTAAGAATTTAGTTTAATTAGGATCTTACTACCTAAAAATAAACAAATCAATTAAATTATGCATTTCTTAAATATTTATTTTTTTATTACTTATTTATTATTTCATTAACCAGGGTGGCCACTTCAGTGATGCAACACTGATCTACCAGTAGGCCCTGCAGTACATACAAAATACATGTATTTGAACATGAAGAAAGATAAACATACAATATATACACATAATACATTTTAAAGTGGGATGGCCCGATTTAAGGATATGAAGTTTTCACCTTGATAGATTGGCCTTCAGTCCAAAACCCCATCTGTAAAGTTTCGCGCCGATATTTCAATCCGTTTTGATGCGAAAGCTAAAAACGTGATTTTGTAAGCCCCATAGAGTACTGTGTAAAATTAATATTGGTCGACCAAAATGGGACACATTTTCGCTCATAACTTCCAAACCAAACATCCTTTGGCTCTAAGATTTCACAGGGTAAATGAGAAAAATAGTAGCTTTCTTGTGACACCAAAATGTTGACCACATCCGGTAAAATCTGGGGCTTCTGGGGACGAGGCTATTAGCGATCGGGCCATGGACCTTTAAAACACATTCAGTAGAAAATGATTACATAAACTGTGCATGTATCAAAACATTTGAAACTTAAGTTAAAACTTTTGAAGTTAAAAGATTATTTTTGAAAGACTCAATGATTGAAAGTTACAGCGAATAGACAATGGAAGATAGTTCCAAAGTTTACATGCCCTATAGTGAAATGTGCGTTACCAGAGTTAGTTCTCTTGAAGGGTTGTACAAGAGTACTAGATGCTTGCCAGTGGGTGTTAAAAGTGTGAGTGGAAGATGTGTAAGCAAAGTGATCACACAGATAGGAAGGAGCAAAACCTTTGAGACATTTAAATATAAGAATATACAGTTGATTCTCTTATCTGTGTTTTAGATCAATCATCAAACCAATTCAAAGAGCGCATCATATCATCAATAGGAGTTCTCAGCAAATAAAATAATCCTAGCAAGTTTTTTTTTTAAATATACTGAAGAGAATTAGAATAAGTAACTTTGCAGTTAGACCAAACAGGGCTAGAGTAATCAAAATAAGGAAAAACAAGTGCCTTAGCTAACATAATAACAGTGTTGTGTGGAAGGAAATACCTCACCTTACGAAGTATGCCACAATGTTTAGAAACTTTGTTATAAATATAATCAACATGATTACACCATGACATGGCAGGATCAAACACAAGACCAAGATATTTATGTTTGTCAACCCTTTCAATAAGATCATCACAGTATTTTAAGGTAACATCATCAAATTGGTTAAGAACACCTCTGGTGCCAAAAATCATAAGTTTGGTTTTGTTAACATTTAAAGTAAGGTTATTTTTATTAAACCAAACAACTATTTTAGAAAGATAAGATTCAAGCATAGATTGTAGGAGATGTGGACATAAAAGAGTTGTATCATCAGCATATAATATAGTTTTACAGTCCACACATGAAGATAAATTATTTACAAAAATTATGAATAAAAGACCTAAGATTGAGCCTTGCGGAACACCAATAGTAATATGCTTAAAATCAGAAAGAGAACTGTCAATGTGTACGATTTTCTAAATAGGATGAGTTGAATGAGGTAGTTAATGCTCTCACAGTCATATATCTTATAGCTGTTTTGTCTCCTATCTCTTTTACTTTCCCCCTCTTTCTCATCCACCTCAAGCTCTTACTTTTGTAACCACTCTCTCTTTATATCTTCTTCCTGCTTGCGCTCTCCCTTTTGGAGCGGGATGGGAAAGAAGCTTTATAAATTTGGTAACATGTCAATAAATATAGTTCCAGCTCTTTTCAACATTGACATGGTTTCATGCATTCTACAATTTATAATCATTTTTTGTTATTGTGATCCTAAACCTTTTTTTGTTTATGATTGAAGAGATATTCTACAAAAATGATTTTCTGATTATGCAATTTGATGTTATGAGTGAATGATCTTATCACATTATGTTCCATAGGCCACTGTGTTCAGTGTGTTGTAATTGGTGCAATTCCTGAGAGAATTTTATGAATTTCTACTAGAGTACGGTAGATGAAATGTGTATGCAAGATTGGGCACACATGCTATTAAATCAAATCCATCTCACTCTTTTTAGGCAAATCACCAAATGTCCCTTTGAGTTAAAGACACACAAGGACATTAGCAGAAAGCACCCCCAATTTTTTTTCCAACCCAGGTTTTTTGCATATTTGGATTCCTTACCAATGTATTAGATCACACCTGAAGTGAGCATGCTGTCGTTGTGTAATAAGAGCATTAAGATGATGATTATGAATTTTCTGTCATGCACGACAGAAAAGTCAAAGAATGTTTTTATAGGGACAATTATGATAGCAGGCAAGTTCACATCATAGTTTTTGGTTTTCTTTTTAACTTGTTTGTCCAATAAACATTCTCGGTAGGTGTTCTATGACTGATTGAGTACAAATTGAGGGAATTTTGTATCCTCAAAAAATCTCCTCCTGTGCCTTAAAGAAACATTTTATAAGAGGTCAGCAAGCAAGTTATTCACTATGGGCAACCATTTAGCCAATCTAAGTTTGGATAATGCCAGCTTTTTATAAATAAAAATACAAAATTTTTACAACAGGTTTTCTAATTACAAATTAGCTCGTGACCAGCGCCAGGGTTACCATTTGGTGGAAGATCACTGTGAGAATCAATGTCTCTCGACTAGGATTTATGAAGTCTTAGATTCTCCTCTATTTTGATGTGTATGCAAACTCAAAAAATATGTGCGATCTACTTGGATTCTGCGATTTATGGCCCTGCAACGAATCATTTGTTACGCAAGCGAGAGGCGTACAGGTGAAGCAGAAATGCCTCCTTCTCAACTCCTGACTGTCTTTTAGGAGATTATACTCAAATATAATTTTTTTTTCTCCCTGCCTTATGCTAAAAATTGGACCCTTTCTCACCATTTTTGTTAATGAGGATGCAATCGTATTTTAAGGACCTCCACAGGAGTGTAGTGCCGAGATAGTAATGACCCTGAAAAACCAAAAACTTTGAACACTATCTGTTTACGGTCAAAAATATACAGTGGATTAACTATACCCCTGATTCTAGAAATTTCTGTATCTGCATCACTGTACCACTTGATGCATTGCAGAAGTCTGAAATTTCACTCACTTCAACCAGCAGAGTTACAAGGAAATTCCTTGAAATCATCTAAGAAAAATATTCAACATAAATTCCGGTTTTGAGCATATACAAAGTAAGTTCCAACCACAATGTAATTTGTGTTTGGGGGGGGGGGGGGTCCAGCTCTAGAATTTTCACGCAAAAAAAAAACAAACAAACAAAATTGCCCATGGCTTAATGGCAGGTCCTCATATCATGTTATAATGAATTTTTTTTTTTCACTCGCATGCTTTTAAACACTTCCACTTTGCGACAAATCGGGTCAACTCTGTGTTGGGACATAAGTAATTATGTCCATCAAAGTAATTGTGGATGAAGTTGAAACATACACTGCCACGTACACAAGCGTTGCAGTGACCACCACGTGTGCTTGCAGCTCATCTTTAGCTACTGCACTGCGTGTTTTACCGGTGTTCGCATTGCGGGCCACAACTAGTATGTTGCTAACGGTAGTTTAGCTGACCTGACCTGCCCATAGAGGGTAGTAGCGATTGGTGTGATTGCCTCTTTTTGGTAAGATAACCCAATTGCGTTGCAGCCAAGTTCCTTTCCACCGTGAACCGGTGCCCACAAGCTTAACGTCAGCTCTGGTACGTGGAGGTAATAGGCACGTTGATTATCTAGATGGAGCAAACTTTAGGGGGCTATAAGATGAATACTGTGGGGACACAAAACTCATAGTATAATTGCTTTTTAAACCTGATTTGAACAATCTGTGCATATGTGTGCGTGAAGGTCGTACTGCTGTAGACAGTACTAAACATATTAAAGAGAGGCCATGCGAATATAGCCCCGGTGGTACTGGGTCGCACAGCACCGATACTGACGGCCTACTGCTTACGTTAATATTAGCGAATGACTATATAGAGAAACCCCCTGATGATTCATTATGGGAGTGTTAGCAAATCTCACAAGAAATGAAAAAGAAAATTACAAGCAAATGACTCATGGCTCGGAAAAGTGGGGAATTTTGGAGTCACGGCTCCTTCCCAGAAATTGGCCCATTTGTGAGGAAACTTGTACATTTGGGAGGGGAAATTTATACAAAAATAAGATATACAGACTTGTCATAACAAACTATATACAATCAAACTAGAATTATTAAAAAATATAACTTTGCGTTGTGTTGGTGCCAAGTATTTATATGACTTTATTTGTTAGAAGAACAAGAGCCTAACTCACGTCCTCGTTTATATTCCATCCAATTTGATAACCCTCCAAGCGAGAATATTGTCCAGGTTGAAACCCCAAGGATCAAATACCGACTTGGGCCCGCAGTTTTTCATCTGAAGGGTCAAGAAACTAAAGTTATAGGATGGCACTGTAGCGTCAGTTGTGGGATCAAACCCTTTTCAAACAAAAAAGAATATTGTCAGATCAGAGTTGGAAGTGTATATCAATGCATTGAACTAATGCAATATATTAATGTGTGTTCAGTGAACGCCACCAGAGATATTATGTTGTTGGTGAAATGAGGGAACGCACTCTCAGGGGTACAATGACCTGAAATTCATGTGTCAATTTGGGGAATTTGGGACGCTGAAACTAGATGGGAACATCTACAAGTGACAAAATGTTTAGGTACACATGTGTGAAACGCTCTAATGTGGGGGAGGTGGCGCAAAAATGTTAACCCTTCCCTATTCCGGCGCGACTGCCTCCAAGATTCCAGGGATTAATGAGTGATGAAAAAGCAATAGTTCGAACAAAGATCATGAAGGAAAGGGAACATGTTTGTTCAAAGGGCTCAGTTTACGTTCAACAAGAGTGTGTTGAGGTTCTACTACTTTCTCCTGAAACCTGGAGTAAGCTGAGACAACAGACTGTTGGAATTGATTTTCCCAATGCTACATGTATTTATAGCAATTGCTCAGTATAAAGTTATAAATTAATGTGTATACGATCACAAGAATCACACTTTATATACCTAAGTTTTATTTAATTTTCAATAAAATTTTTATTGTATTTTTATGGTTATTTTCAATGGCAAATTTGGTGGATATCAGGATAAGCCGAAACTGGCCCGCCACAGGTTTTGCAACTGTCTCAGATAATTAGGCATAACTCGTGAACCAGACCCCCAAATTACAACCAACTAAAAATCTCAGAAAGCTGGAACACTTCACCCCTAAAAGAATCAGTAAAACTCGCAGTGAGATGACATTACATTTTTGGCCAAAAAATTTAATCTCTGATGTACTAGGTTTTTTTGGTCCATCTGTATTGGACTTTATAAGGAAAAGGACAAGACCAAAATTGGAATCAACTTAAATTTTAGAATAAGCTTTTCCTAAGGATATCTATTAAAACCATGAATAAACCAGATGCAAAACACCTTAAAGGTGCAATGTCCAAGTTTGTCTTTGGGACCCCCACTGATTTGCCCACCCGGAGTATTATCCCGATTTGATATCAGATGAAAGGCTGTTATTTATTCTCATTGTCGTTCTGAATTGAGCCCTCAAATCCATTTCATTTCCATATTCCCAAGAATATAAAACAAAAAAACCACCAATGTTAACCATCATATTAACTATTAGCACAGTATTGAATAGAGCTAAATGCAATATGCATTATTGCTTGTCACATAAAACTACAAGTTTGTTTCCGACGTAACTGGCGAGTGGGGCATAATTATATGCAAGTGCCAGGCTCCAATATCAAGTAGATAACACAAAAGACCTTGGCGGTGCCAAGACCTCTTTGTCTGGGGGGCAAACGGGGGAAAAGTGAAATTTTTTGGGGAAAAAGTGAAAATTCCTGGGGGGCAAATACCAATATTTTGGGAGATTTTTTTTTAACACAATGTGTGGCCCAAAACCGCTGATTTTTCCCAAAATTTTTTTCTTTTTGCAAGGGGGGTGGGCAAACTAGGGGGACAAGAAAAAATTGGGTGGGGCAAAAGCCCCCCTTACATAGACATAATCATCTTGAGCAAACACCTTTAATGCACTGATCAGTATATTGGAATTAACAATTTTACAATAACCCCCACTCTTTCCAAATAAATTACATAAACCCTATTGTGCGATCAGAAATTACACACCCCTTTTCCCCAGGCTGCCCCCCTCAAAATTAATGAACGGTCCCTAGCTGTAATTTGCTCATTGCATGATTAGGAAGACTGAGGCAGGGTGACACTGTAGCGGCCTGTCGCTTCTTTTGGCTCCTTTACTCCACTTAATGGCTAT
Source organism: Ophioderma brevispina (assembly GCA_023653785.1). Lineage (NCBI taxonomy): Eukaryota > Metazoa > Echinodermata > Ophiuroidea > Amphilepidida > Ophiodermatidae > Ophioderma > Ophioderma brevispina. The sequence goes on from JAMKCH010064608.1 coordinate 53,825, forward strand.
TGCAAACATACGAAAGTTTGGCGCATACCACGAAAATTTATGGTCCCTCCTGTATTTATTAACCTCAATGGTATAGAGTTACGTGTTTACCGTTTGTAACCATGACAGTAACAGACGACTTCGCATGGCACGACTCGGCTATATCAGGTACTGCCGTTTACGGAAGGCGCTACAGAGCACTGCTCTCCTTAATCACTCCCTTAATACTACCGGAGAAGCGTTTTGAGCTCTCCTAGAATCCATCCTAGTCCCTGTCCGTTACCTGTATATTTTGAGCCATTTTTATGGATTTATCTAAATGGCTTTGGCAGGATAATTTGGTCCTCCTTACAAGGGCATCGACATGTCTTAGGATTTTAAATCTAAGACAAAATATAAAAAATATATCTGCTATGGCAAATCCAAAATTTTGCGCATACCCAACAACGAAATTTATGGTCCCTCCTTATTTATTAACCTCATGGTATAGAACGACAAAAGACGACAGGCGCTAAGTGTCAAATTTAATAAATAATTTCTTTAGCTCCTCTTGATTGCTTGACAATTTTTTTGTTATGTTTTAGGCTGCTCATGAAGCTGCATCATCCGCCGTGCTCCCCTTAAAATAGGCAGTTCAGTTACCTATTACTCATCGGTGGCCGATCGACTGCACTGAACGTCTGTTTGTGTGGTGTGTAGAGAGCAAACACATTCTACAGAAATCATCAATTTAATTCAAAATAATGCTAATCCCAATGTCATTCCTGCTCAAATATGTTGTCGCAGCATATCTTCCCTCTAACATTCTAAAACGGAATTGAAAAATATGACGTAGGTTGGTAGCTATCGCATGAGATACCTTGATAAGTCATCTCACAAAATAAGCAAGTTTTCGAGCACCTTTCAACGCCCCATTGGAAACGCATGGTAAACATAGACCACGCCGCATGGCACCACTTTTGATGAGTTTAGCATTTAAGTTGACTAACGGTGACTGATGAAATGTGTAAATCGGAGCGTTGCAACTGGTTACAGGCCTTCAGAGTGTGGGTTTTTGGAAAGTTCTGATGACAAGCTACAGCTGGGTGTTTGTTGATTGTGAATCAGATGCGTGGTTCCTGAGATATGGATTTTTGAAAAATTCAAGATTTTTTTTCTCCACAACGAAAATATTTCCAGAAAATCAACAAGATGTACTAGATTACATATTGATCAAAGAATTTTTGTATTTTTTTACAATACTCTAGTAGCTCATGGTGGTTTTGTATGCATTATATGTCCAGAGCTAAACTCTTCAGGAATCCACTAATTGAAGGTCCAGGAACAATATTTGGTTGGTAACATAATTCCCACTGGACGCCGAAAATGCTGAAATGGCCACGCCCCTTTTTTGGGGGGTCACGCCCCTTTTGAGCAAAGTACTACTGACTGTATCTACAGAACCGTTGGAACTAGAAGGTTGAGAGACCACTCTAAATGTGCAGAATGGCCACATTATGGGGGGTCAATAATACATTTTTATATCCAAAAGTCAAAGGTTTAAGTCAAAGGTTTTTAAGATAATTGTCAAAAACTGATTTCACCATATTGCGCACTATACAATTATGAATGAATTCATAAGTTTTTCATGCCAAAACAGGAAGGGAGCACCATACACCTTGGATTTTGCTCTAACTCTCCTCAGGGATAATTGTTAGGGTAACTAAGGGTAGGTCACAAACAGAAAATTCATATTCCTTTCCGTTCTCAAACGGCAGCCCGTAAAAAATTTGTGACCTTGAGCAAAATTGGGTAATATGGTGACAACCGTGCACTTTTAAGTGCCGTTATAACAGTGTATTTGCTCCAAAACTCAATCAGTTATAGCTAGTTATGACGTTTGTATTGCACAGAACTACTGACCATTTGGATCTCAACTGGGATATAATCAGCATTTTAATGTTACTGCTTTCGTTTTCATTGGGAGGGGTCAAAAATGGCCCCATCGTAAAGTGGAAATATATTTTTATCCATTTTATAGGGACCTAATAGCAGAGTTAAATGCTGCTGAATGGTCTTTAAATGATCTAAAAGCACTAACTGCATGCCTGTGACCATGAAACAGGCAAAATATCAAAGATTTCCATGCCCGAAAAAGTTGCCCCCCCCCCCCCCCCCGCATGAAAAAGTTGCTAAAATTACCCAAACTGAAAACTGACGACGAGCCATATAGTAGGGATAGAGACTTATTGCATCTTAAAAAGCACTCTTTAAAAGATATCAGAATTATTGAAATTGTTTTGTAATTTACATTTCTTCACATTTGAATTTATACATTAAGATTATCAAGCCACATTTTAATTACATTACGGTATCTCTACCCGTACCATGCGACCCGCAGTGCGCAGAGGGGAATACGGGAGCTCCCGTAAGGTCCTGGGTTTTGCCATTTTAGAAGCTAAAAATTAGTGTTTCAGAGCACAAATTTCCGTCTTCTCCCTTCCTCTTCTCTTCTTCCTACCTTTCTCTTCTCTCCTTTGTCCATTCTCTTCTTCCCTATTTCTCTTATTTTCTCTCTTCTTTCCCCTTTCTCTTCTTCCCTCTTTTTTCTTTCTCTTTTTCTCTTTCCATTTTTGGTTCCCCTTCTTGATTTATTGTGTGTGTGTGTGCGGGGGGGCTATGGTAGTGCGGCGTAAAAAATGGGTAATTTTAGTGACTTTTGCCATTAGGCCCTATAAAATGAAAAATATGTTAGAAGTCGCTATTCCCACCACACGGCGTGCCGTCTATGTTCAGGTTATTTTAGTGACTTTTTCATGCATACCAGGGGGAAATCTTCATTTTTGCCTGTTTCATGGTCACAAGCATGCAGTTAGTGCTTTTAGATCATTTAAAGACCCTACAGCAGCATTTAACTTTGGAGCTGCTGAAGGGACTTTAAACTTAACATTAACTTAAGTCCCCTATAAAATGGAAAACAATATATTTCCACTTTATCACTTTACGATGGGCCATTTGACCCCCCCCCATGAAACGAAAGGAGTAACATTAAAAGGCCGATTATATCCCAGTTGAAATTACCCATGGTCATAACTCTGTACAATACAAACATCATAACTGATGAATTTGTGGAGCAAACTAATCCACCTGTTTATAACAGTACTTACAAAATGCACAACGGTTTTTATTACCTAATATTACCCAATTTTGCTCAAAAGTCCAAACATTTTTAACGGGCGGGGCCTTTGAGAACTGGAAGGAATATGAATTTTTTTTTTTTGTGACCTACCCTTAGCTACCGCAACAATTATCCCTGAGGAGAGGTAGAGCAAAATCCCAGGTTATGGTAAACTCCCTTCCTGTGTTTGCATGAAAACCGTATGATACATTATAATTTGTAATGCGCAATATGGTGAAATCAGTTTTTTGGAAATTATCTTAAAAACCTTTGACCTTTTGGATCTAAAAATATATCACTGTACGACTCCCCCCTGTGGCCATCCGACATTTTGAGTGGTCTCACAAATTCCTAGGTCCAACGGTTCTGTAGATACAGTCAGTAGTAATTCGCTCAAAAGTGGCGGACCCCCCAAAAGGGGGCGTGGCCATTTCAAGCATTTCGGCGTCAGTAGGAATTATGTTTACCAACCACATATTGTTGTTCCTGGACCTTCAAATAGTGTTCCTGAAGTAGTTTAGCTCTGGCATTATAATGCATACAAACCACCATGACTACTGATACAAAGCAATTTGAATCGCTAACCTAGCTCTCCGAAATGAGACTATATGACAATGGCCTAAAGTGCCACCAAGAAACGAGCTTGCAATGCAACTGAAATTGCAAAACCTATACTTCAGTATGTGGTTCTCACGTGGTTGCGGTGCTGTGCTTTTTTGGCAGTTGTCATGTAAAGATCCCAACTAGTTTGTATCTCGTGAATATGAATTATCATTATTGGCTTCGATGTAGAATGAGCAATTTCAAAACCAAATTATTTCCATTATAAATCCCCCCCCCCGAAATTTCACACTAGTTTGATTAGGTTGCCTTTATAGCAGGTCCCTCCATTGCTTCTTGAAAGAATTATTAATACATTAGGCAGGGACATTATTTACACCAGGGAATGCAGGATTTCAAATTCTTTTCGGCTAAAAATGTTTCATTCACCCGTCGCTTCCGTTAAAAAAAATCTACATTCCCCTTGAAAGTTCATTGTTCCTCTCGCTTCTTGATGAAAAAAATCATATTCCACTATTTCGCTTACATTTTCTTCGCATATCCCTCAATTCCTCCATTTCCCCTGGGGGCGGAAATAATGACCCCTCCCGCCCTTAGTTAATTTTAAACATTTTCACGAGGGGGGGGGGGGGGGGGTGGCACTCACCAATATAAAATTCTTGGGGTTTACGGCTAGCGATCTCAGACCCAAAGGCATTTGGTGACATGTAAAAATAGAGGTCTTTTGGGTGAGAGACATCCACATTGCCCCAAACAGAGGGGTTATTTGACGACAACTTTGCTAAATTTATCAAAAAATGGTCATTTTTCAAAAAACTATGGTTATTTGGTTGGTTGATCAAATTTTCAAATTCCGCTCTCCCCCCCCCACCAAAAAAAATAGGGGTGCTTGGGTGATCGTGTAAACCTTTAAAAAATATGGAGTCTTTGGTGGACACTGATTCTGAAAACGGTGGTCAGCCTTATAATCATTTGGCTCACTTTGACGTGGACAAAATATGTAAATTAAGGTCATGAAATATATTTTCAAATCATTGTGTACAAGTCTGTTTTGGTACAGGTTTGAAGAACACAATTAAACTACAGATTGATAGCTTGTAAACTTCCCACAAAAATCAAAAATTTCATGAAAAATCTCAATTATGCCCCACTTTATTGCCACAATATGCAAATTAGCCTATGCCACATTTGATACAAACTCTCCTCTTCATATTTGTGTGGGTAAAGGCTTGAAAGGAAGACCATGAAAATGTCGACCGGATAGCTTGTAACTTCTCACAAAATCAGAAAATAACAAAACTCTTATATGTTGCACATTTATGGGTAAAATATGTTCATTAGGGCCAATTTAAGGGAGCCTTATTGGCCTCATTTGGGTTCATAATTATGTTTGTTATGTACATATTCTGAACTACCCTCCAAAATCAAGTGTATACTTTTATTTAAAATTTTCAGTTTAAGATTCTGTACATATTTTTGTGTTGAAAGATGACAGTACCACACGGTGCCATGGCAACATAAAGACACTAAGACTTGACCTTGACACTTGGTCTCCAAATGACTGTTTATTACGAGTACACAAAAAAAATGACTTTATTGACGGAGTGTCCAATTTCCAAAATTTTGAAGTGTTCTGAGTTGCTGCCGCGTCCCCTCTTTCACATACAATACATTTTAAATCCACGGATGCAGAACTGATTTTCACCTGAACTGCCAACAAACTTCAAAAGTTCAGGCGAGTTCTTTGTCGCTCCCCCCCTGCCATTAAAGGCGTCCCTGGTAATATATAGCGAATAGCGCCCTCGATTGAACCAAGGTCCATCCTCGTTTAAGGGGTTCATCCACTGAATGTTTCACATTAATTATTTTATTTTTCAAATGCGCCTATTTTCAGTTATTTCAAGGTCTAAATTTGGTATTTTAGTTATCAAAATTTAGCTCCTTTATGTTCTTTAGAGTGATTCAATCCATTGTTTATGAATAAAGGTTATATATTTGCTACAGCCCTTCGCAGTTTTACACATTCGGTCCCTATCAATTGAAATTCCTCTGACAGTGTAGTTTCCGTGTCGTGAACTTTTAAGAGTCAGCATGTCAGCAGCTGCTGACAGCCCCCCTTAAAATATTGCCTCAGGGCCCCCTCGACAACCCCCTAATCGCATTAAATGTGGGACATGCGTCGCTAATTCCGCGACACTAAACGGGTCCCACCCACCTTAATCTTCTTACCGGTCCCTTTCCTTAAATCCGCCACTAGGTAGTTCCCTACTATTTTTTTTGTAAACATAACTTATTCACCGTATATCCTATAGCATAGCAATTCAGAATTCACAGCTTTCATATACACCAATTTTTCCGTTTTAGTCAAAATAGTCTACAAGATTATGCCCTGCACCCTTGATTTTTAGTTTCTTGTTGCCCGTCCGGGTTTGGAATTGGCTGCGGGTCAAATAATTCATTATTTTTGAATAATTCATTATTTGGAATAACTAGAATTATCCATGAAGTTTTTTTCCTCTCTCTGTAATCCATATGGGACTCATATCAATCAGTGACAGGTCACTGTGGGCTGTCCTACTATCAGGGGCTCATTCGCCAATCGCAGTAGTTACCAGACTCCCTGTTACTGGATCACGCACCTTTTGGAATTTATTGCACGCCATAGACTTTGTTATATTGACATTTTGATCATGGTCAGGACCAAAAGCGTGATCCAGTTGATATGTACGACCCAAATTACCGTAACCTTCGCTGGCGATTTCAGTAATCGCAGATTGTCTCCTACCAGACTTGGAAGTCAGGGTGAAGGTCCATCTGTCAGTTATTATAATTAAATCCAAAAATCACGTGAATATTAGGTTCTCAGGTGGCATCACTCATTGCAAAAATGGAAACATATTCTGGAAATTTTAAACTACTTAGATTCTCCAGTCTTGACAAGGCTGAATAGTATATTCATATCTCTGTTATGTCTTAAATATTCCACATTCTGGTATAAGGTTTAACTGCCCACCTTTGTGATAAAATAGGCCTATATCAGTGTGAATTGTTACTCAAATGATTGAGTCAAAGGTTTCCTTAGAATGAAAAAAACAGTAATCAGTTTTATTCACCATACAGATCACCAACTCTTTGACAGATATTCAAGCAGAGATGATCATATCAAATTTCCATCTACAATGTCAAGACCAATCCATGTACAACACCAAATTTCCCTCTTGAAGTGCTTGTTTTTGTAGCTTTTTGTCCTGTGATCCCACAGAAATAACTTGTCCTCACATGGATAATTACCCATCTATCGATGATGTGACATTTTGTTTTATGTTGATGAGGCGCCCCCTGTGGGTGTAAGAGAGAATCTGGCAGGCAAAAGCACCTATCCTTTGCATGGGGAAATTCTTGTTTTTGCTGTAACTTTGTTTCGACTTAAATATACTAACTTTCTAATCAAGCATAATAAGCTACTGCTACCAGCTGCATTTTGTGACCAATTTTAGATCAGGAAAGATTCTGCCAGTAATTTATAACCAAATTTTGATGTGGTCTGTACAGAACTCTGTATTTTTGCCTGCCAAAAACAACAGAGGGCCTACTGAATGTCAAAGTACGTCCTAGGTCACAAATCATCTAATCAACCTGTTTTCTGTCTCATCCATGAATCATAAATTATTATGCAAACTGAGGAAACATGGTTTGGGGGAGGAGGGGGGGGTAGAGGTATGGGGAAATCATGATTTATTTGGTGGGGACAGGACGCAAAAAAATCAACAGATGGTAGCTGAATGATTTGGCCAGTGGTAATACAGATATTGTGTGGTATTTTTTGTCTCCCCCCCCCCCCCCGAGATGGTAGGAGGGAATAGGGACTTGGGTAGGGTGGGGTGGGGGGGGTGGGGATGGGGAAGGAGGTGCCTGGCTAAAAAATCAACCCCTGCCAGTCTCCCTGCAATTTCCTTCAGAATAGATGTTCCTTTGCATGGCATTTAAGTCTTTGTAGAAATGTAGACAAATTATACAGAAGGTTTCTCCTTTTGGTTTTTCAATCGCTGAACAGTTGTTAATGGCCAATTGAAATCATATGAATTGACAAAATAATGAATAATGATTCTCACTCGTCCGTAAATTTTAAAATCCCAACAAGAAAACTAAAAATCAAGTTTCAGGGCGTATCACCTATGATTGTTATCCCGGAGTTTTACCTGGACTTTTTAGTAGCTGTGATCCCCCCCCTTAAAAGCTAAACCATACCTTCTTATAGCGCCCCTCCCGTAAAATCGAAAAGGTCCAGGGACCACCGTTCGTCCACAAGTGTCATCTCCTTATTTTAATCCTCCTTGTGAACGAGGCATGTAAACAATTGACATCGTCTGGTATCCCAAACGGTATTGGTAAAATTCTTGCATTGCCACAGGGTTTTTCAATACCCTTTCTATTTTCTAGTCTTACTCAACTGGTTATCCAACGGAGAATCAATCCAATGACTTTGAATTTGAATATGACCCTTCCGTGTGTACGATAATTTTAAAATTTTTTTTTTTTGTTTTTTCTCATTAGATTTTTCATATTAATAATTACGCCGATACATCATCTGTATCATCATTCACCGAACACTCAAATACACCATAAAAAACCTCACAAAAACGTACTAAAAAAAAATCATCCCATAAAATCATACGAGAAACAATTTTATTAGAAGAAGTTATAAAACTCACTTTTGCAATTCTGCGAATGTCGGGCTAGCCATTCGTCGTCTGCTGGTTGAATGATGTCAGCCAAAATAAATTAGCACCGTCATCACCCGGAAAACTAGAAGCACGGGTCCCCATTTGATACTGGTTGCTATCTTCGATGCTGCACTGTATGTAGAAATGTACGTTTGTCGTAAAGTCGATGCAAAGCACGTAAAAGATTTGCCTCAACACATACCAGTAACTTCGTTCAAATCAAACGCACGTGCAAAATGCCGAAACGAAAAATAATAACATGACCTTTTGACCCACTTTGGCTCATGGGTGTCCGTCGCAGCGAATGGTAATTTCGTAATTTTGCATGCTGGGCTACTGAAGATATAAAAAAAAAGCTGTCGAAGTTGGTATTTTTTCTCTTAACATTTCCTTCAATTTTTTTTTTTCAGATTTCTAATGAAACTAAACGGTTTTGTATCCCTTAAAAAATATTGGCACTAAAAAGCTTGTAGGTTTTTAAAAATTTATACGCAGTATGCAGTGACCGGCTAACAAACTGATTTTTTTTATTACCTTACCTTGCTAAATGGCTACAGGTTTTATGAAAACCAATAATCAGCTCATGATGCAAAGATTGTGACAAATATAACTTGGGCAGCAAGTACACAAATGTCACACCCTTTTATAATTCCATTTTTATTTAGCCACGCTAAAAAAACCCCTAAAAAAATTGACAGAACAGAACATAAGGTCAAAGTGCTGCAGTAGGTAGCCCAAAAACCAAATAATGCAATTTTTTTTAATTGTGGTTATTTTTTTTGAAGAGGATGTTCTCCAGATCGCACACCAAATAGTACATGGTGGATTCAAAACAGTTGCAAAGCCCACATTTTACCTGTCACACACTAACAAAAATATTTATTTTAGACCAGCACTTGGCCTATAGCCTATGTTAAAAAATGATTTTGTTTTTCAGTCCTAAGATAACATTCTAATTCTATTTTTCTGCTCTAATAAAATGAAATACAACTTGTTTTCCTTTTTGGCCTATGTATGATGGATCACGGATTGATGGGCGGAGATGGATGGATGGATAGACCGAATTGACATATCTTCTTATAATGCTGAGACCTTCATTTTTAAAGAGACCTGCAACATTGAAAAATCGTGCCCTCTAGAAAACACAGCGCCGGAGTCGATTTTTCCGCAGCCTGCACCCCTTTCGACAGGTCTGTGACCGTTGTTGTTTTACTTAATATCAATTAGTAATGAGTCCCTATGACGCATTTCATGTATAACACCATTTTGTTGATTAAGTAATGCAAACCTTAAAGTTAGGCTACAAATTACCTGGATATCTTACAAATCACGGCCTCTTATTGATGTCCATTATCATTTTGTTGGTAAGCCTATGTTTTTTTTCATTTTAAAATTATCTCTATGCTTCCATTGGCCTACAGTACAGAAATTCATTGCGGAGCGAATTTACAACAAAAAAAATGTGAAAATGTGCAGTAGGCCTAACTGGAGGTGAAAATAACATTGATGTCTATTTAAAAGGTTTTTAGTTTTGGATATTAGTCCGCCTCCTCCCTTAATTGAACAAGTGGTGTTCATGAGCTTGATGGAAACTTGCCGATTTTTGGTTGCCCCCCCCCCCTAAATGCAAGTTATTGATGCATAGTTCATCTGAACCTTATGGAGAAATTTGGTATTTTGTATCTTTTGTTCGTAAACGGAGAGAAATTACAACATATGGTTTATGATATGATTGCTCACAGGCCCGATTTTTTTTAAAAAAGGGGGGTTTTCTTCCTATTTGCCACTTTAGCCTTTTTACCCTATTAAACTCCAAAACCATGGTCATATATGGTACAAACCAAGGGGGTGACAGCCATTTCAAACAGTCCTCCGTGCTGGGCGGGACATTGTGAATATTGACACGGAAAATTGTAGTTTGGGTGCTTGTATACACACATAAATGTAAATTCGATACAAACATCCGCCAAAAAATATCAGTTGTTGGATTTTGTGGTTGGTATTGGGGTGGTGTAAATTTTGTCCTACCCATGGCCACACACCCGTAAGAAAAAGGACCACGTTCAGTCGTCTTGATTTAATAAACCGCCTCAATGATACATCTTTTCACATAAGCGCGCATTGCATTATGAGAAAAAAGAGTATCTGAGCACAATGATCCAGAGTGCACGATTATTCACCTGGCCACCCTCAACACATACATCCAATTTGTATCACTACCATTAGTGTATATGCAAAGCGTTAAGCGGCACCCACAGTATGTGGGAGAAGCGGAGGAGGCAGCCATTGCTTTCTATTGTTGGTACTCTATGTTTTTTGTGGTCGGCAAAACATTGCGAGACGGATGGAATTTCTAAAAGATACGTAACGTTTGCCTCTCTATTCTATATAGAACCTCTTGGGTACAAACTATACATTTGGGAATCCTTATGACCTAGATGGACAATATGGCATACATTCAAATTATTGGAGCAGTCTAAGGTTATGTCCTTCATTTGATTCATAAGAATGTTGAAATCCCCACCCCTCTATAGTGTAATCAGAAGGTGGACCAAAATAACACATCAAATAACATAATTAAACTTATAAGAGCTTTATAACCTTAGATCTTTTGGTTGGTTCTTTACATAACACAAAATGCTATTCACACAATTTCTATTCTCTACAGGTATCAAATACTGGGAATTCTCTTCAGTTGCGTAGACTACTCCGTAGTCCAATTGTTTTTTTTTTGTTTTTGTTACTTTACTTTTTTTCCCACTTGTGTGTGGTGTTTTTTGTTTTTGTTTTTTACTTTTCCCCCGTAGGCTTTTCCCGTCGGGCCTATTGCAAAGAGAAATGATTAAAAAATGATAGAAATGATATCATGGCAGCCAATTGAGGGCGAACGAAGATAACTACTCCCCGTAATTTCACGTCACCATACGGGCGGGCATACCTAGACATTTTTTTTCCGAGGGAGTGGTCACTGAACTCTCGCGCTCACAAACCTTAGCGGGATTCATAAAGGGAGCCATATATTGAATGATTAAATTTCGGTTATAAAAGTAGCGGTTTGGTATGGTAAACAGTTATGTGCCCTCTCTACATGAAAGTCCCTGAGCGTATCTTTGTGGTATAATTGCCATTGTCATAAGGGAACTAGGCCTAATTAGCTTAGTTACGACGTGAATTGCATCAACGATATTAGAAATGGAAGAAAGAAGAAAATATAATAATTAATAGTTTAATGATTGATAATACTGGGTTGTTTAAATAAATGGGACAGCACACAAAATAAATTTAAAAAAAATGCAAAAATCGCCTATGGCATAGTCTATCAGAGAAAATGGCATACGGCCTTTTTCAGGGAGGTGGGCAAAGGGGGGGGGCACATATTCCAGGGGGCAGCCTATATAAAACATTTGTTAGTATAGTATAGGCCTCATTGTTGTTTTCACTTAAATATGGCACGTGTGCAGAAAATTCACTAATTTTCAGGGGGGAAGAGGGGGACAAGATTCCCCCCTACTTGTTGCACCAATGATTCTCTAATAATATCAAACTGCTCAATGACCCTTCCCAGTTTGCTGTTCAAAAGCCAGCGAAGGAGCCAGGGTTCAAGGAGCCCTTGGCTAAAAAAAAAGTCTGATATCTCAAGTGCAATACTCATAATAATTGGGCTAAGTTGGTGTTCATCTGGTTCTGATTTTTCATATCACATTTTAATTCGTACACATAGTCTTGAGCAAAATTATATGGGTTCCCATGCACCTCGCCCCCTTAAACTAAATTATGATGAATTTCAAAACATCTCTACGGCATCTCTTAAAGAATTTTGATGTTATCAAAATCAAGTATTGTGCCGAGGAGTCTAGATCAGTCATATAAGTGGTTAATTTTACATATTTTAAAACACTTTGTCGTTGTTTTTTTTTGTATATGCTTTTGCAAATTTGTCAATGACCAATCAAAAGTTCAATGACCATTTTAACATTTCACCCATATCTGTGTAATTGAACATCATATAGTCAGGACTATCTATTCTTTGATTCTTATGATGAAAAAATTATCAATGAGATACTTTTAAACTAAACTTAAACCCTTTTGTACGATTGTTCCCGTTTAATCCAAGAGGGCCACCAAATGGACCCCTTTGGGACAATATTTGATTTTGGCAACATAAAATTCTTAAAGATGGCATAGATGTGTTAAAATCATGTTAGAATGTAGTTTTAAGGTGGGTGCATGGGGGAAACTACATAAGCATTAGTCTGCTAACTCAATAGTGCAATATTTTGATACCACAATGTATTTTGAAGTAACTGTGCGCAAATCCGTAGACATAAAAATCCACGAATGACACAAATGACCCCTTCCCGACCACTGATCTCAAATCTGTGAATACCATAGACATGGTCATAGGCGATGCTACGGCGGTACGTTAAGTACGTATAGCCGTTTCTAAAATTAAAAACGTAAATTGAAAACCAGCGTTGAAAATCTCAAGACTGGAATAATACCGAAATGCATGTGGGAAAAGGGATGCGGCCCGTAGTATTGGTGTTCACTTTCCGTGTTTGCGAGCACCGAAGTACCGACAAAAACGTTCAATTTTCTCGCTAGGTTCATAGGTCCAGACCCAATTACGCACTATTTAAAAACAAAACATAGTAACGGACCTCGATGCAAAAATATCCATAAGAACCCCTTCGTTTTTCGGAGTATTTGAGATTTAGTTCATTGCATGATTCGCTATGAAGGACTGATGTGCGCAGGTAATCCTCTGGTGGATTTCCTGCGTCCATGCGCAGGAAATACTCACCGTCACCGTCGCTTATAGGGAACGGATGTTTTAGCGAACGAGTGCGCGGTAATCCACCGGTGGATTTCCTCTGTCCGTGCGCGGGAACAATCCACGTCGCTTATAGGAACGGGGGTTTCAGCCCACGAGGCGCAGGTTAATCCCGCCGGTGGATTTCGCGCACGGACGCCAGAAATACTCCACCGTCGCTTATTAAGGACCGGATGTTTTAGCGCACGAGCGCGCCGGTATCCACCGGTGGATTTCCAGCGTCCGTGCGCGGAAATACTCCACCGTCGCTTATAGGGGACGGATGTTTTAGCGCACGGTGTGAGTTCTCTTATATATAGGCCTATATTGTTTTCAAATTTATACACGTACACCATCGTGCGCTAATACTCCAACTGGGATTTCTGCGACCACCGTGCGCAGTTATTCCACTGGTGGAGTTTGCTGTAGGGGCGCAGAAGGCTCCACTGGGGATGCCTTACCGAACTCGTCCCTGCAGTCGTATAAGGCGACTAAAAGGGGGGAAACTCGTCTGTTACTAGTATTTGACAGACGGGTTGTATGTAAATTTAGGATTCTATATAATGTGTGATGCTATGACTGTGTAATTGTATTATTAAGTTCTTTTGTATTTACTCGATTTAAGTACATGTAGCTTAAAATCAATTAACATGACAAAACAAACAATTTATCAATTACTTGGTACATAGGTAAGACCACCTATTATTTTTTTTGTAATAGTAATAGTAGCATGGTATTAGGGTGTGTACTGTATAATTGTTGAGTATATTTAAAATCGATCAGTTTGGGCATAAGTGCCCAAAGTGTTTTGGAGCCATTTATAAACGAAATGTATGAGACCATCATTTGGTCTATAAAGGGGATCTCATGTTTGCATGTTATGATGTGATGTGCGACTTTCTTATTTGAAGTTGAAGTTTTTTCTTGATACATGGGTTGTTGATGAACTTTGTAATCGGGCTATGATGTGTATAGGTATAAATTGATCAGTAGACTATTGAACTTGTTTTTATTGTGCGTGTTCTAAGTGTATCTTGACAATAGTGTTATCTTGTGTTATAAATGGATAGGTGATGCTCTGGTCACACGTATGATGTGTATCCTTTCGTAATTGTAATTGTAATTTGATTGAAATGAAGTTTTAAATATTGGTTGTTGTTCAATATTTAATTAAAAAAAAAAAAAAAAAAAAAAAACACGATATAACACAATTGTGTTGAGTTGTCGTTAAATTAAATCTCCCACTGTCACTCTCTACATGAGGTCCCTGAGCGATCTTTTGTGTATAATGCCATTGTCATAGGGATCTAGGCCTAATTAGCTTAGTTTATGAATGTGATTGCAATCACGATATTAGAACATGGAAGAACATGATAATAATAATATCATAGATAATGATGATAAACTTTGAGGTTTAAATAAGATGGGCAGCACCCAAAAATCATTTAAAAAAAGCAATCGCTATGGCATAGTCTAATTCCGTGGCTAAAAACGAGGCCTTTTATTCAGGTGGTGGGCAAAGTGGGGCAACAATATATTTCCGGGGCATAAGCCATATATTACACATTGTTATAATAGTATGGCCTATGTTTGTTTTCAATTCACTGTACTTGGCACGTGTGCAGAAATTCACTAATTTTCAGGGGGGAAGAGGGGGACAAGATTCCCCTCTTGTTGCACCAATATTTCTAATATAATCACCTGCTCAAATGACTCCTTCCCGTTGTCTGTTCAAAAGCAGAGCAGGAGCCAGGGTCAAGGAGCACTGCTAAAAAAAGTCTGATATTCTCAAGTGCAATACTCAGAATATGGGCTAAGGTTGGTGTTCAAAATCCTGGTTTAATATTTTCATATCACTTATTATTCGCTCCATTAGAAGTCTAGCAAATTAATGTGTTTCCCAGCACCTCGCCCCTTTAAAACTAAATTCTCAAATTCTAAACATCTCTACGTCATCTCCTAGAATTTTTGATGTTATCAAAATCAAGTATTGTGCCGAGGAGTCTAGATCAGTCATATAAGTGGATTAGTATTTGACTTAGTTGTAAGAGTCTCTCAAATAATTGAAGAATTTGGGCAATATGGCTCTCTATACAATGACCAATCAAAAGTTCAATGACCTTTATCACATTTTCACCCATATCTGTGTAATTGAACATCATATATGTCAGACTATAAAATAATTCTTTGATCTTATGAGAAACACATCATATGAGATACTTTTTCACTAAATTAAACCACTTTGTACGATTTTTCCCGTTTTAAATCCAAGATGGCCACCAATTGACCCCTTTGGGACAACTATTTGATTTTGGCAACAATCAGAATTCTGAAGATGGCAATATATGTGTTAAAATCATGTTAGAATGTAGTATTTTAAGGTGGGGGCATGGGAACTCACACATAATCATTAGTCTGCTAGTCACAAAAGTGCAATATTTTGAATACCAACAATGTATTTTATTGCTTGTGTAATAATTTTAATGTGATTCAAGGTAATTTTTTAAAATGTACTTTCCTGTATATCCAGTAATGGATAAAGAACCATTCAATCAAGTACACTGTTTTATTTTTTCTACCTATAATAAGGGTTATTTTTCTGCAGTTGAACCCCAACAAAAATGAATAGAAATTTTGGGCAATCTCTTTATAAAAAGGTTCCGTTATTCAATAACACTTTTTCTAGGTGGTCATTTGGTGACAAAAATAAAAGCGAATTCAATGGGTCTCGTTTCTTTGTGTAAGTCCAAAATCACAGTGGAAGATCCGTCTTTAACCAACTGATAGTTTCAACATCCAGGTTGATCAGGCCTGGTATTCCACTTGGGGACTTGTAGACCTAACAGTCATCTATGATGTGGCTAATGGTTTGTGGCTCTCCACAATCGAAGTTCGGTGAAAGTTCCACACCGATATCTTGTGAAGGAAGTGCTTTGTACGGCCAATGCCAGTTCCGAGTCTGTTGAGGTTGACGCATGCTTTCCATCAGCCTTTGGGCTTACAAGATGGGCTGTCCACAAACTACTTTCTAGGTTCAAGGTAGACGACTATATTGCTCAGACCATCTGTTATTGATCCCAGATGATCGATAAGGATACTGCGACTGCAGTGTCATGGATTTGGTAGCAAAGTGATTCCGTGGAATTCTCTGATCCTCAAAGGGTGTAGGTGGTGGGATTAGTCAACCAAGTTCATCGCACTTCTTGGTGAGCTTGACCATCTGAAAGTTCCTCCTAGCAGAATTAGAAGGTATTCTAGAGGTGTTGCCAAGAGGCTAGGCAACCACTAACAAGTCTCATTGCATCATTCGCAACAACAACAATCTTGTGTGAGTGTACCCTGTGATTTCATATTGGTGCAGCGCATTCAGCAGTTGAGTGTGCCAAAGCAACAGTCAATGTATGTAAAGTGTCGAAAGATGCACCCCATCCAGTTCCTGCGAGCCTTCTGAGATTCACACAAGACTGTGTCTTGGCAGCGACTGCTTTGGTGTGTTGGTTGAAAGTAAGGCTGCGGTCCACTATGATGCCATCAGGTACCCAGTGTTGGGTCGTGTGACAGTTTGTCTCCATCTGGAGTGATGTTCTCGTTTTGCGCATCAATTTGCAAGGTGAAAAACAGAGCTGACGGTCTTGGGTTTGCTGATTTTCAAGTGCCATCGGGGGAAGAATTGGCTTACAGTACTGTTTCTATGGCTTCAAAGGAATCAGTAGCTATTCCAAGTCTGCATAGGAGTACTGCGAACAATATCCCTTTGGCATATCTGAGACGTAAATGTTGAAAAGACTGGTTACCAGGACAGAACCTTGAGGGACACCTTTCCGAAGTTTGCGCTTTCTACTGCATTGCTCATTTGATGTCTCCAGGATGAAAGATCCGTCTTGGATGAGCAGCATCTCGGCATTATGAAAGTTGCAAGATCGGTGTTGTCGGACTCTTCTCTCTCCCTCGTTCTTTTTATGGGGCTTTTCTTTTCTAGCCTCAGTTGCTACAGCCTCAGCAGCTTTAGCCACTATGTGTTAAGTATCTTATTTTTTTAAGCACGAACAATGAAGCCAATGTACACATAGTGAACACCTATCACTTTGTTGTTAAAAAATTGCTTTGCCAGGCCTGGTAATAATCACAAATATCACTGCACATTATTTTCAATATATTTAAAGATTTATTCATTTATGAAATATACATCTGGTGCAAAAAGAAAGATTTACAAACACCAATCAAACAAATGATATCAATATTTAGAGTTTTGTAAAACAAGGTACATCATTCACATCTCAAGCCTGATAAACATCAGTTTGCATACAGCCAATTTTTATACACCAAAAATTATATTTTAAAATCTCAGAGTCTGCCCTTATAGAGTGAAATCTGTAATTACTCCGACTTCACCCTTATTTCACACACATTTGTACTGGGTAGTACTAAAATCTATGCATTAATTTGTACAAAAACCAAAAATACAACCAGGCCTCTGACCGTAACAGTCTGCCGATTCCCATAATTAATTTTCACGTTCATTCATCACACTCTGTTTGAAGCTTCCGTGGTTGGGAATATTACCAGAGCTTCGACAGCTAAGGGACATAACAACGGCCCCATAATGCAGTGGGCACACAGCAACCAGTTCTGCTATGTCCGATGGCATAGGAGATGGCATAACATCATGGCAGATGGCATTGGATAGCAGAAGATAGCAGAATAAGTTTGACGCAATCGTCCAATGGCGGCACCCAGGGGTGTCACCAATTTGCTGAGTCACAGTCAATTCCTTAGGTTGTTTGTTCCTGGATACAACCAACGAATGCATGTGTCGTCTGCTGTCATGGTTTGTGAATGGGAATAAAGGTAACATGAGGTCACCAAGGTCACCAACACGTGTGACACTACCAAAAGATCATGGTGTCATGAAAATTTAGCAACTCATGTGGAAACACTACGCAATAGACCATTTGCACGATCCCCGAAATGCATCTCATTCGGTGCCCATTTTCATCCAGG
>JAMKCH010064610.1:0-16911 GCA_023653785.1 Ophioderma brevispina
TTTGCATAATACAATATGAGGCTTGCCCCCACCAACACCAAAGCCCTACCCGCCCCCCAACCCCCATCCCACCCGCCACCCACATTTACACCACACTCTCGAAAATCCTTCACCAATTAAAAATCATTCATTTTTTCACAAATCTCATTTGGATCACATGCTTTGACATATGGGGCTCAACTATTTGGAATGACGTTCTTGAATTACCTTTAATGGCCCGTTTATTCAATTTCTAACTTCACCGCGTGAGGGTGTCCTTCCTTAATGATGGGAAAAATACCATCACATACTACCCCGTGGGTAATAACTTCTTTCTGCAACCGGCTGCAACACACGACACATGACATGTATTACTACCTGGCCCTGTATAAAGTCAGGGGGTGGCATGGGGGTGCGCGCCCCCCAATTCCACAAGAGTGAAAAAAGGTCCACTTGGCCTATTTTTTTGATGAAAGGTCCAAACTTAAGATAAATTGACGAAAAAGACCATTTTTTGGTGATGAGTTGTCAAAAAAACGTTCAAAAAAAAAATTGGGGCCCCATTTTAGGGGTTGCGTCATTTTTTTTTCCAAACAGGTCCCCTATTCGAAAACGCAACCCCACCCCCCGTAAAAAAATCCTGAGTACGGCCGGTACTACATTTGGTGTCTTGGTCTTGCTTTGAGCCATTGTTAATACTGTTAATACTTTTCAATAATAACTATTACTTAGTTTTTGATGTTAACTGCTTGAAATATTCCAAAGGGTCCACAGCTCAAAATGTTAGTCAAGGAATGCGGTTTTGACAAATTTCTGGCACATAACATACTTAGTTTTGAATGTGTTTACAAAACAACACACATACATGTAAGACCCAACCACAAACATGACAGCCAGGATACGGGCACAACAACCGCCCTACAGACAATCCACACATACAGACCACCACACACACCAGCACACACCCACATCACACACACACTACAGAGGAAGGTTATGATCAGGGAAATTCCAGTAACAGTTATTTTAAATTGAGAAATAATGATTATTTTACACTGGGGTAGAGGCTATTATACTATCTTACTTACCAAAATAATATAATTAATTGAGCAGTCAAGTGTCAAATTTGATTGGTGTGCATGCACTGTGCTTATCATGGAAAAACAAATGTTACATTATGAGTAATAATAAACCAACATTTTTTCAAATTACCTCATGGAAGAAACTATTTACTAGCAATTCTATATATCTGACCAAGTGTTGAGCCTGGAAATGTCAACAGAGAGCATGGAATGTGTCCTTGCAAGTAAGTGCCTAATTAGTGGTACCAACCATTGCAAGCACCCTGATTACCAACAACTAAGGTATGCAATGCAATCAATGCTAAAAGCCTACATGAGGACATTGATAAGGGAAGGCTACGGAGTGTTCATTTTTACGCCAGGGGGGGATGGAGGAACAGGGGGGGACATAAATTTTTTTTAACCTGGAGGGGGGGACACCAATTTTTTTCCTTACAAGATGGGTGGGGGGGACGCGAATTTTTGTTAAAGCCACTAAAAATGAACCTGTTTTTAATGACCTGGAGTAACATATTTGGTTTGTCACCATTTGATAAGTGATGTCATAAATAAAACGAGGCCTATCACAAAAGATGCTAGCTGACTAGAATAGGTGGCTAAATAAATTTGTAGGTAAATCTTTAACACAAGTTTAAGCATTTTAAAAAAGATAATTTCTCCTGGATGTTTTAGATTGTAGTTCAGTAGTTTAAATATATCCTTGTCTACAAAATATAACATTATTTTTTTTCCCAACAGAGACAGAAGGCAATCCCATTGATTGTAAAACAGGAATTTAATTTCCATCTTTTTAGTAGTACAGTACTTGTTAAGATTCCATAAGACCTTACTACCAAGCTTTTTCATTTGAAAGTGCATCATGTATGACCAGAAAACTTCATAAGATCATAGTGTGTGCATTTGGTTATTATAAGCTGCCTGGGCTGCCCCACCCCCCCGATTGGAATGGCATTTATAACTTTTCACAGTATAAATGAATGGTAAACGAACTCATCACCATATATCCAATGCCAGCTGAGAATTTTATTTGATTATGAAAATAAAAGTCCTCATTTTGTGATGATATTATTAGGATTTTAAACTGATACACTACTCTTAAGTCAATGTTTACAAAAACAGAAGCTAGTCAATTTCTTTTGTTATGGAGTGTGATTTCAAAGAGCTCCACTTATCAAGATATCAATACCTTTATAGGCCGTGCATATTTGTATCTATGCCGGGATCCATGCTAACCAGTTGCCAGATAAAATCAGAGCATTATATATAAAAGGTGAATGAAAATGATTTTTTGAGTATCTATTACAATAGGAACAATTAAAAAGTAATCCAAATCCTGGCATCAATCCTAGTTTGCATATTTCAAATATGTACAAACCCAAAATTCATTCTATGATAAAAATGTGTATATGATGATCAAAATCATCATACTATCATCTTAAATTAGGCCATTCTACCAATTTTTCCACTAGCTTGTTGTATTGAAATCCTTTACTGATTACTCTGGAGAAAGGAACGTCACAATATTTCCTTGACCAACAACCACCTATATGTTTATGTGACTCACACTTCAAAGACACTGATACAGGGACAGTTTGCTTAGTCACTGAATAAGATCATTTTGGCCTAAAGCAATATTATATTTCAAAATAGTTCATGCCTGCTTTCAAGATAGACAACTGAGAGCTCTCTGAAGGGCACTCAAAACATTCTAAAAACCCAGAGCTTCCGGGGCCCAGCCCCCTGGAACCCCCCTCCCAATCGGGGCCAAACTGGGGCCTTGAACCCCACCCATTGGTTTGCTCACTCTATGTGCGTAGGGCACACTTTAACTCTCCTCCATTTCTTTCCATTGCTTTTAATTGATCTCTTCATTAACTTGAGAAAGGCATTCACAATATATTCCTTGACCCAACAAACCACGTATTATTTTCTTGACTCACAACGTCAAAGACTCTGATACAGTGACAGTGCTCCGACAGTGCTCAGTCGCTGAAAAAGAGATAATTTTGGCCTAAGTAAAGAAATATTATAGTCAAAATAATTCATCTCCTTCAAAATGTCCTGGATTCCTGAGTTTGAAGGGTTTTTAGTTTCGTTGCTTTTTATTTACATGTATATCGCAAGTCTGTATGTTAATCCTCCTTTTTGTTTGAAACGCAACCGTGGATAGATGTGTGCCACTTTCAAAAGTGTATGTAATAGAATAAATAAATCGAAGATAATGAGATACACGCACTGTAATCTCTTAAGCATACAAACATGCTAACACACAAGAAGTTTCCAGGGGCTGAGCCCCGGACCCGTCAGGAGCCCAAAGTGGGCCCCTGTGCCCCACCCATTATTGCTCATTGGTCTGACGTGCTCAGGCATACATACACTTTAACTTCTGTCTTGGGCACCACATCCACTACTAGTCCCCAGCTTTGAAAATTTATTTAGCACTATGCAGACACAGTCTCTATGTGAAATGTATTTTCCGTTTGAATTGCAAACACTGTAGAGCACCCCGGACAAAAACACGTAGGGCTTTTGTGAGACCAATGAAACAGTGACGATGTTGTAGGAACAGTTTGGCTAAAAATTCAGATAGATAGACCTTCTAACACTTTAACCCTCATATCATTGAGGTCTACATTATCTTGACAGTAAAGATAGTAAAAGAGTCATCAAAGAATGACATTCAGCTGGAGACAATTAAGAACAATTTACTACTTCTGCAAAGTAACTTAGAAATTATCTTCTTCAAGGAGGTAAAATATTCTCCTTCAATGCCGTTAAGGCAGCTAAGGGAAGCATCACTCTTGCTCCTTAAAGATGGTGTCCTGGGATATTGACCCATTTATGATTTATAATTGAAAATATTAAAGTGGGGGACTTGAAATTTTTTGTCTACTAGCGAGTGGGGACATGAAATTTTCAGAAACTCTGAGATGGGGGGGACTGTTAAAAAATACGTTAACCAAAGACGGAAATCCTCCATCACCCCCCCTGGCATAATATGAACACCCCTTACTGTAATTGATTTTTGTCTATCCCAACATCTTTACATCTGGCCAGTTACAACCCACGCCCAAGGAGCTGGATGACACGTCACGAACCAAATCCAACCATTTGTTTGTTTAGAACCCTAGAACTTGGCTTTCACAACCTTATTGTCGCAAACGAAAACGCTGCATTATTTCCCACGTCATCCAAAAACACATGCGAAATTTCAAGACAATACATTAAGAAGAAACACCATGAACAAACACCAACAAAACCAGTGGCTTCATTCACACCCCAGTACAATGATGGACCCCCGACAAGATTCGTGGTTCCAATAATTGGTTAAAAGTTACAATAGGGCGAGGAGTGCTAATGTTTACCATTCATTTTGCCATGTATCCGTCCTTGACAGGTCACATTAGCAGTATTTGTTTAGGTTGTGTTTTATCAGATTGGTAATATATTACATTAATGATTTTACCATGGTAAAACCTTGCTGCTATGTGTAGTATTACAACCCATATTAGCTACCAATCTGCACTACTTCTGTTCTTAATTTTAAAAAATGTTACACATGTCCTATGTCTACTACTCCAATGGTATTTCTTCAAACTAACGTAGCGGGAAATAATTAAATGGAAAAAGTTAATTTTTTTCACCTTAAATTGAAAGTAGGGTGCCTATGGAAAAGGGAAAACTAGTTAACCTTAACACAGTAATAGAATTTTTTTTCTCCCCTTTGTGGTAGTTTCTGGTCCCATTGATTTTTTTTCACGGTTTTCCACAGTTCTAGTAGATTCAACCCATGTCGTCAAAAGAGGAAAAAGTTTGGACAGCGTCGATTAGTTGGGAGAGGAGAAAATATGTGGCTTCCGATCCGATTCACATGTTTCATGAATGAACTAGATAAAAAAATTTTTGGCTATTACGTTAACATCACCTGTGACATTAGGAGAGCAAAGATTTTGTCATTTGAATCCCAAACACAAAATGAGAGAATTCACATAACATTCACTCACCGTTACAGAACATTACTATTGAAGCAAATGGATTAGTCAGAATGTTTTGCGAGTTAATAATAGCTATATAAATGCATTTACGTTGACTGAATGATGTCACTTGCGCATAGATTGATTTCTCTGCCTATCAGACTTGGCATGAGTCACCTGTTCAATAGCGGGAAATTTTAATTCCACGAACTGCACATCCCCCATCATCAATGCTCGTAACCTACGGAAAAGTATAGAGGTGACACGATGGGTTGAATCTACTATAAAACATTGTGTGTGTGTGTTTGATGGGTTGAGTGTGTGTGTGTGGTGCGTTTGTGTGGTGTGTGTAGTTCTTATGAAATTTAGTTGATATCTTCTGTTGCGGACAGTTGTTGATTTGTATATTTTAAATACTTATATGAAAAGAAAGGGAATAGAAGGAAAAATTTTACTATTTCTTGTAGTGACGTTTCACAAATGGCATGGGTGGGGCGGAGGATGCACATGAAATGTTCAAATATTTTAGGCCCCCTTCAAGCCTCAAATTGTTTGTCCACGGCCCCCGGCAAAACATTTAATTTTGGGTGGGAAGTGCTCCACGAGCAATTGAAAATCAAGGGTCTTTTAGAACTGAAATGATACTGAAAACGTGCGTCTTTTTTTCGAGTGAACTCTTGGACTTGATAATACCTTACCTGGGGAAAGGTAAGTTAAAAGAGAAAACCAATGATAAATGTTTAGGGTTGCAAAATTCCCGGGAATTTTCAGGGCGGAAGGAAAATTTCCATGGAAATTTTTGGGAATTAACAGACTTTTGGGAATTTTAGGAAATTCGGGAATTTTCAAAACAATCTTTTGGACTTGATCCAAAACTATAATTATAAGTCCTTTTGTTCAATTAGGATATTACTCTACAGGTACACCAGTTGAAATGCGACAGAAGACATACAAGGAAAAACAAGCTGTTTAAACAGAAAATAACCATCAACTCTTGACAAAAACCATAATGTTGGGGTCACTTTGTTTCTATTCTATTCAATAACTGGTATTGTTAGCTTGTATCCTGTTAACCACCAACCTTGAGTATCCTTAGATTTAGTGAGAACTTCTTCAAAATCAACTTTTATTACAATGGTTTGAATGCTTCCTGTAACAAGCATGAACTTTTCAGTGAAATTAGCCATGGGGGGGGGGGGGCACAAGCCCTCTCCTCAGAAGCCGAGCCACCTGCAAGAGCCCCCCCCCCCCCCCCCCCCCCACCCCCCCCCCCCCCCAACATGAACTGACCCTTTGTACAGTGTCTATGAAGAGAGGGCCCAAATTCGCCCCTCGGAAAATGCAAATTCAAAGGTCCCTACACAAAAAAAATGTATTTAAAATAGTCCACAGAAACAGACCTTTACAAACATTTTTGGAGGTATGAAACTTGGGATATGCGCAGTTGACTAACAATTTTGGCTACATTTCTATCGAGTGCCCTGACTCGCTACCTTTAATAATTGGCCTGTAGCGTATGTCTCATATTATTCTTATTTAGCACAAAAACCGTACATAATCTGAAAGGAAGAAGGCCTACACACATGGTTTTTATTTTTTTTTCCTGGGGAGGAATGGAGACAAAGAAATGTTTTAAAATGTTTTAACTTAATAAGTGCCAATTGAAAATTAGAAAATTCCCAATATTCCAGGGCCCCTTTCAAAATTCCCGGAAAGTTTCCGGTTAAGTTTCCAAAATTCCCGAAAACTTTCCACCCCTTTGCTAACCCTATAATGTAGGTTGTTTCACTATAATTATTAAAACACTTCAAGGTACATATACGCGTGATCTGTGAAGTACAACATAAAAACTTCTAGAACAACCTGGAAACGAATGCCTCTTCTATTGGCTCATTGCAATAAATGAGATTTCACACAATCTATCTAGATGTTTATGCTCATTTTTATATCTTTCACAATCAAGAGTACAACAAAGTAGGACTATGCCTACAAACAACAACAAAAAACAACAAACCAATACGCAGCTGCACTGATCACTTGCGGCGATTGTACTCGCGTCCCCACGCGCGCATTGCATATTTTTGATAGCCACGTCTATCGGCAACAGTGAAATCCCTGTGCTTTATAATACTAACGAAAAACCACACGTTGCCACACATTGGAATCAGTAAATTTTAAATCGTCCGCCATTTCATTGACATCATTTCCTGATGCCGATGGGACAAATTGACGGAGGTGAGGCCTGGGTCATTTTTTCTTCCTTGTGCGGCAAGTTGATTATATTCCCAAAAAAATCGAATTTTTACACTAAGGTTAGTTCGCAAATTGAAATATTTATTTGCCCGAGTAGTATTTTAGCCATAGGTCCCCAAAACAAGTTTTACGGAACATGACAAACGAAAGTAAAAAAAAGCCAATTCATACAGTGGAAACATGGCGACAGGATCCGGATTTGGTACACTGCTGAGGCATTGTAAAAGCCTAGTCCGGAGAGTATGGCCTATATCATACAAAAAAACGTTCGTATTGAAGGAACACGGGCATTTACGGAACCCAGGTAAAATGACGGACATTTAAGCTTATTTCTCAATTTTTTGACGGACAACGGCTTCAATGACTGTACCACCGGGCCGGGCGGGCTTGCGGTCAAGAATGTGGTTGGGTAAGCATGACTCACCCATACCGCACCTTTCAGGGCTCAATTTTCGAACGCGAATATCGGCTATCCGATCGGCGTAAATATTCGCCCCGATGTTTCACACGCGAATCGGAGTTGATTCGCGTCAAGAAAATGTCAGTCAAGATAAAAAAATCAGTCAAGAAAAAGATAATGCTTTGGCCTACCGATTATATAGGAGAATCACAACCAATGAATTTTTTTTCTTCCAAAGAACTCATGAAATTCGTTCGATTTTATTTCAAACAAAATATTAGGCAGAAAGTCTTTACTTTACAATGACAGAAGTCCGTACATATCGTCGATCAAACGTACTGTTTACGAAAATCATTAAAATTGACCTTACCACCCCAATACAATTACCAGGCACATCAAAGCCATGTGTTTTTACCATGGCCCTAGTGTAACCATCTAAAATGCCGGTTTTTCATTTTAAAAATTTAATTAAAAAACGGCAAAAAATTCTAAAAATGGCAAAATAAATTCTAAAACGTAACTAACATTACTGGCATAATAAAATAAAAATCTTAAGTTAAAAATTAACCCTTTGGTCCTATTTTTCCATTAGTTTGTACACAAAATAAAACAAATTTTGTATCCGCAATTCCAAGGTAATATATCTAGGTACGTGGTAAATGCTTTGCCTCATGGTTTACCTTTTAGTCTGCAAATTAAACAGCTGTAAAGTAAACAATGCTCTGGAATGCGTTTATTTATCGCGGGCGTTTAAATTGCGAGTAACCATGTTAGCGTTAACATCGTTTGAGAATACGGGCCTTAAATTTACTCAGGGTGTTATTTTTGAAATAGGGAAGGATTTGATTAAAAATAAATCCATTGCAAAGAGCAAAGGAACAATCCATAGAGGTTTACCGGCTAGTACGGTACGTAATAATAACCTCATGTATATGGATATTACGCCGTGGCGAATCGTCATACTTGAATGAAAATATGAAATGAAACTAATGAATATTAAACTAGTAGTTAGCCCAAGAACTAGGGCTCGCTTATTCAGGTAAAAGTACAACTGAGCTGCGGCTTCGATGTGAAGCCTTCCGGTCATTATATTACGGAGGTTAACCAGCCAGTACTAACAGTAGCATGATCTCTTGAATCATTATTTTAAAATATAATAAACACCGGCGGCAAGGGCAGGCTTAAGGGCAAGCGAATCGATACGCACGCAATAGCGGAGTTTTAAAGGGACAAGTATGGGTAACGATTTTATAACACAAAGATGGATATTATCAAGATTAATTTACATTTTATAATCGAACACAAAATGAAGTTCTGTCATCACAATATTTTCTGTTCACATTTTCCTTCAATTAAATGGTGAGTGGTTGTTGCATCTTATGTGTATGGTTCTCTACTGAATGAGAGAGCATGGCACTGGCACATACACCCAATCAAGTACCGTGGGAAACAAACTTGCCGGTTTGATGGTAGAGCAATAAGCATTTTGCAAAGGCCCTATTCCATACTGTGCTATAAGTGTTTTAACCACTAAACGGCAGTTTGTTGTTTATAGCTTGGGAATGAAATGGATAAAGGGCTCTCAGATTTCAGGGAGACAATGAGAAAAAATACGCCTTAATCTATATCAAAATCGATACTACTTCCGGGTAAATCAGGGGCGGGTCCCAAAGACGATCGGAACCGCCCTTTAACGCTAACTAAAGCTCCCCCCTCAAACTCTCTCCGTTTTCTTCGACCAGCGGCCGAGTTACCATTTTTTTTTTCCATGGAAATTCCTTCATGACGGGACCTGTGGTACCGGCGGGCGCCACCTAGGATTATGCGCAGCCCTCGTGGACCGTGGAAAAGGTAAATGTTATACTGTCCAGTGTGAGCGAATATCTTGGTACGATGTTCATTATGCCGTGGGCCTGACATCGTGGTTAATGCATTTTTTGTTTATTCAAAGAGTTATATAATACTTTCGACTATAAAAAAAAGAAGACTCATGAACCATTTGGGGGATTTGGTTGAATTTAGAAGTTAGTTTTAATGATTACTCCTAGGCTTTCCTATTCTGTTTTGTGAAAAGATCTTTAGTATTAAAATGACAAAAATACCTATTAAATACCTTGAGCTCATGATTTTTTTTTCCTGGTTTTCCAAGTGTTAAAACATTGTGTGTGTGTGTGTGTGTGTGTGGGTGGTGTGTGTGGTGCGTGTGCGTGTGTACGTCTTTTATGAAATATTTAGTTGATTCTTCTGTTGCGGACAGTTGTTGATTTGTATATTTTAAAAACTATATGGAAAGGGAATAGAAGAAAAAAATATACTTATTTTTCTTGATAGTGGACCGTTCACAAATGGCAGGGTGGGGCCGGGAGGATGCATATATGATATGTTCACATATTTTGGCCCCTCTTAAAGCCTCCATTGTTGGGCCCGCCCCGGCACAACATTTATGTGGGTGGGAATGCTCACGAGCAATTGAAAAATCAAGGGTCTTTGGAACTGAAAATGATTTACTGAAAATCGTGGTTTTTTTTGGAGCTGAAACTCTTGACTTTGATAATACCTACGATGGGGAAAAGGTAATAAAAGAGAAGAAAACAATGAATAAATGTATAGGGTTGCCAAAATTCCCGGGAATTTCAGAGCGGAAAATTTCCATGGAAATTTGGGACTTAACAGGAATTTATGGGAAGTTTAGGAACTTTCGGGAATTTCAAAACAATCTTTTGAATTGATACAAACTATAAATTATAGGTCCTTTGGTTCAGATTAGGATATTACTCTACATGTACACTAGTGATGAAAAGCTACAGAAGAACATACAAGGAAAAAACAAGCATGTTTTAAAACAAAACCACAAACAAAACAAAACGAAAATAACCATCCACTCTTTACAAAAACAATTACATGTTTGGGTCAATTTGTTTTCTATTTCTATCACTCACTGGGGTCTTGTTAACTTGAATCCTGTTAACCACCCACCTTGAGTAACTTAGAATTTGTGCGAACTTCTTCAAAATTAACTGTGATTAAAATGGTTTGACTGCTCTGTAACAAGCATGAATATTTTCAGTGGAAAAGTCAGCCATGGGGGGGGGGGGGGGGGCAAAAGCCCTCTGCTCAGAAGCCGAGCCACCTGCCAACCCCCCCCCCCCCCCAAATGAACTGACCCTTTGTACAGTATCTATGGAAGAAGGGCCCCAAATGCCCCCTCGGAAATGCAAATGCACGGTCCCTAACCCCCCAAAAAAGTTATTTAAAATAGTCCACACAGAAAACAAGGGACCTTTACAAACATTTTTGAGGTGGTAGTGAACTGGGGAATGCGCGTGACTCAACAATTTTGGCTAGTTTTTATCGAGTGCCAGGACTCGATACCTTTAATAATTAGCCTGTAGCAGTATGTCATATTATTTTTTAGCACAAAACAGTTCATAATTGAAAGGAAGGCCTAACAAACATGGTTTTTATTTTTTTCTGGGGAGAAAGAGAAATGTTTAAAATGTTTTAACGAATTAAAGCCAAAATTGAAAAATTCCCCGAAATTCCCAATATTCCCCGGACCTTCAAATTCCCGGAAAGTTTCCGGTTAAGTTTCCAAAAGTCCGGAAAACTTTCCACCCTTTTTGCAACCCTATAAATGTAGGTTGTTTCACTATATATTAAAACACTTCAAGGATCAACCCGCCTATACGCGTGATATGAAGTACAACATTTTAAATACTTCTAGAACATACCATGGAAACGAATGGCACTTCTATGCGCTCATTGCAATATAAATGAGATTTCACACACAATCTATCTAGATGTTTATGCTCATTTTTATATCTTTCACAATCAAGAGGACAACAAAGTAGCCTATTGCTAAAAACAACAACAACAACAAAAAAACACAAATACGCAGTGCACTGTATCGTTAGTAGATGACTGTACCCATGCTTATCAAAAATCCACTGACCAACGAGGCTGGCCGGCAGTCAGTGTAGTTTGGGATAGCGCGGGGTACAGTCAGTACTAGATCGTCGTGCAAATGATCCATCTGACATAGAAGGATCTGAGCCAAGTTTTATATGAACGTTCTGCTTCTGTTCCAAAACATATTCACTCGCCGGCGATTTGTTTGTACTCGCGTCCCACTCGCGGCATTGCGTATTTTTGATAGCCAGTCTATCGGCAACAGTGAAAATAACTTCCCTGTGGCTTGATATTACTGACGAAAACCACACGTTGCAACATTGGAACTCAGCAAAAATATTTAAATCGTTCCGCCACTTTCATTGGACATCATTTTCATGATGCGATGGACAAATTGACAGAGGTCGTCCTGGGTCATTTTTTTTCCGTGGCAAGTTGTTTATTCCAAAAAAAAATCAATTTTTTAACCCTCCCCCAATTATAGGTTAGTTCGCCAACTTGAAATATTTAGTGCCCGGAGGTATTTTCAGCATAGGTCACCAAAACAAGTTTACGAACATGACAAAACGAATAAAAAACGCAATTCATACAGTGGGGAACCGTGGCGAAAGGATCCGAATTTGGATTCACTGCTGAGGCATTGTAAAGCCGGGCCGAGTATGGCCTATATAATACAAAAACGGTCGTATTGAAGGAAGACGGGGCATTACCGAACCCAGGTAACTGACGGACATTTACGCTATTTCTCAATGTTGTGACGGACCAACGCTTCAATGACCGGTACCCTGGTCAAAAGAATGGGGTGGTAAAGGACTCACCTGACGCACCCTTTCAGGGCTGCCAATTCGACGCGAATATCGCGAATCGATTCGCGTAAAAATTCGCGCCCCGAATGTTCACACGAGAATCAGAGTTGATTCGCGTCAAGAAAATTCAGTCAAGAGAAAAACAATCAGTCACGAAAAAAAAATAAATTGCTTTGGGCCATACTGATTATATAGGAGAATCACAAACCAGGAATTTGTTTCTTAAAAGAACTCATGAATATCGTTCGATTTATGGTCAAACAAAAAATATTAAGGCGAAAGTCTTTACTTTACAATGACAGAAGTACGTACATATCGTCGATCAACACGTAACTGGTTTACGAAACATCAATAAACTGACCTTACCCCAATACAAATTACCTGCACATCAAAGCCCATGTGTTTACCATGTGCCCTAGTTACCAATAAAATCAGGTTTTTCATTTTTAAAACGGCAAAAAAATTCTAAAAATGGGCCAAATTTAAAAGTTCAAAAAGTCGAACATTATGCACAAGAATAAAATAAAAATCTTAAGTTAGGGAAAAAACCCTGTCTATTTTCCATTAGTTTGGACACAAAATAAAACAAAATTGTATCCGCAATTCAAGGTAATATATCGAAAGTATGTTGTAAATGCCTTTGCCTCAGTGTTAACCTTTTCAGTCTGCAAATGTAAACAAGTGATATGAGGGAAGTAGACTCGTCCGACGGTTCTGTAGCGCGATGGAAATCTTGAGGAAATGCTAAATGTTAGCAGGTGAGACTGTTCAATACTGATGGGAGATGCTAACAGTGCCTTCAAACATTGTTAATTTTGTGTTTTGTGACAGCAAATATGAGAGAGATTTTCGCCCCTGTTGCGAAATCCAAGCTTGCCAGGCTGCAGAATCGGAAATGTGCATTGTGGTGCAATTAAATGCATCCGATTCGTGATTTTTTTTCAACTGAGTGCATTCCTAATTAAGTACAAAATATTAAGGAAAATGAAATCAGAAGAATCCAAGCCTATATTAAATATTGATTTTGGCTCCAAAGTCGCTTCTGCAGTCTGCTTTTAGACTTAAAGCTATGGCTTGGTGCAGTATGAGAACTCGAGTACATTAGATCGAAGAATGGACTTTTGAGTTATCACTAATTTTATGTGATAAAAGAACTCAAACGTGACCTAATACTTGTAGTTGAATATTTGTGGTCTCTCTTCGGCAAAAGATAGTTAAATTGTAGTGGTCGTCGATGGCATCAGTAGTGTGTCGCATTTCGAAGCACAGTTAGGCCTAATTAAAAAATTCCAGCTCCAAATTATATGGTTTTTAAAACAATGTTAAGGGGGGGGAAATTTTTTTACTTCTGCCGTTCGGCATTTAGATTGCTAACAGGTAAATACGTGGGTGGTGGTAGGTAATAACTGATTTGTTTACGTTGCCAAACAGATAATTTAAGCATGGGAATCAATTTATCCTTATAATATTCATAATCTTTACCGAAGTCGGTCCTGAATCAATGATTCGCAAAAGTCTGGCGAGAATCAAACCTGATTCCCGCAAGTTAAAACAAAATGCACCCTGCCGTTCCGGGGGGCGCATAGTGCGCCATACAACTGACGGTGTTTACCCATAAGGGAAGCTGATTTGGTCTAACATTCATTTCGGGTGAGGGCTTTGTATATAAAAAAGCTTTACAAACCATGCAAAAATATCGATTTTGAAAAAATCTTGATGGGCGCACTATTTTCTCAAAGTGCCAGTGTATCTTTAAGTAATTTGTGAAACACGTCAAAGTTCATCCATTCATTGAAATTGTACAGTAGCCTCGTTTTGTTTATTCTCCAACAAAATTGTGGATATTACCCAATGCACTGAATCGGAAATGCAAAAGGGCGTATTATGATACGTCAGACATAGTAGGAAGTGGTCCTCAAGAACAAGATAAAATCAGGTCATTTAAATTACATTTTAATGGATTTGGAGGTTTTTTTTTATATAAAATTGGTGGTGGTTAAAGGATAAACCATTCACATAAGGCCAAAAAAAACAAGTTTGTCTCAGAAAGAAAGGTGAAAAATGCTATGCGAAAAGAGGTTTTTTTTTTTTTAGAAAAATTTTGTTTTTTTGATTTTTTAGGTTTTTACTTTTTTTTTAATGGCATTTTTGGCCCACTTCCAATTTTTCGGCCGCTTTGAGGCCAAATTTTCATTTTTTCTGAAATTTTTACCAAAAATATTTTTAAATTATGAAACCTAAAAAAAAAAAACTATGCGGTCAAAAAGCAATTTTGGATGGAATTTAGTATTCTGCCACCACTAAAATTCGGCACCTCTAACATGCGGTTAATTCCGTTACGTTGCCGAATTCGTAGCCTGTGCTGGGCCAGAAATACTAAATTTCTTTCAGCAAGTTTTAAACCCAAAGTCGCGCGGTCGTCTTCTGAGACAACTTGTTTTTTTTCTTGGCCTAACTTTTGTGCTACACATTCAGTGATATTAATGACCATGTAAAAATAAATGTCCAAATGTTGTCACAATATTGGACTACATGCATGCCATGGCATGAGCAGTGCCTGATGAGACGAGGCTTGTGGCCTCATTCGGCATGAAGTCTGCATGTGACCCACGACTTGGTTAGTTCTATAGTTACATCAGTGAGTGGATACACCAACCAAAACATGACCAATTACCACAGACGAGATAGAAATCTGGATCGTGGGATAT
Organism: Ophioderma brevispina; assembly: GCA_023653785.1. Classification (NCBI taxonomy): domain Eukaryota; kingdom Metazoa; phylum Echinodermata; class Ophiuroidea; order Amphilepidida; family Ophiodermatidae; genus Ophioderma; species Ophioderma brevispina. Next base: position 15,112 of record JAMKCH010064610.1, read on the forward strand.
AAGCCCATACCACAGAAATCTCTCCATTGAATCATTCTTCACCGTGTTTACGCGATCTGGGACATGTTTTCATTATTCCCTTTCCTCCTCTTACAATTACGAAAAAGAAAAATGTCCACTGATATGCAAAATCCCACTTACCGGCACCGTTTATAACAAGTGCCAGGTTTTGAATTCAAAAAAAATAACATGAAACAGGTGAAAAAAAGATCAAATTATTTCGTGTTACACAGAGATTTTGTGTTGTTGACAAATTAAATGGCATGCTGACCTGAGGTCAGGTAGATTCCTGACCTCTTGTAAGCGAAAACACCAATGTAAAAATTATACGCGTAAAGGTTTAACCTTCTAATTCTCGGGGTTTCACATGAAAAAGACTATTTGTCTGCATTTATTATGAACTCCCCAATTATTTTTAATATCCATTGTAATATGTTTTCCATTGATACTAAACCTCTAATACGATTTTGAAGGAAGAAGAACTACTTTGTTCAGCGGAAGAAGAAATTTAATACACATTGTAACTACGTCACATACTGTAAGGGAAAAAGTTTGCACTTTTTATTGTTCAACTTCTTTAGGGGTCTTTCTGAGCGCTTTTTAAAATCACAATTTTACAAAGTGTGAAAGGAGTGTTTTCGGCTTCATAAGGTATAATTTTTCTGTTGCACAGAAGATTAAACCAAATAAAAAAAACGTCACAATCGTAAAAGTCGCAAAAAATTAATTCTCGCGAAAATAGCTTGCCAACTTGTTCACTCTACAGGGTCAAAGTGCATGTCATGCACATGGATTTCGTTGCTTGCACAGAGAGTTAACACTTTCACTCAGGATTTCACTCCGTTTTTGGTCTTCACGGTTACAAATTGAAATTGGCAAATGTAAGAATGAACGAATAGTAAGAATGACATTGACAAAAAGTTTTGTATGGGGAAGATAGCATTCAGTGATATATGCAAGGAGGTCGCATTTCAAGGACCGAGTGAATCAAACAGGTTTGAAGTCAGTATATAGGACTGGTGTGTGTGGTTGAGGGTTGCCGCTGGCCAAAGACGATAACCACACCTTGTTGATGGGGTAATGTGTATGTAATGACCAATCATCCAATCTGCATTCGGAAAAATGGCCGCTTTTCTAAAAATTGTTTCATATCACTGCTAAGAACCAATGTTGTCTCCAGACTTCCAAAGCACCTCAATCAGCCCTAAAGTAACAAATACCAGGCTGAAAGGAGCATTTTACCTTCGCTAATTTCAAAGGTTGTCAATGTGGTGCTACACTTTCTCGTTGCGTGCAATAAAAGAGGAGGATTGTGGGAAATCTCGTAATCGTCTTCATGACGTTTTTGCCCGTGGTGCATAACAGGCCACTGATCTAACAGCTTATCAATTCGACGGGCCCTGCATGCTGCCTGCATGTAAACAAACAGGGTTTACACAGGGAAGGCGGCTCAAGAAATCCCATTTTAGACGTCTTGGTATTGTTCTTTTATCCGGGGCCATGGCCAATCACTGGAAATATTACCAAAAATGAATGACATCCAAAATTGCACACCAGACTTAAAAATCACTCAACATTCAACTTACATAAAAATATTGCACTGATTATATGAAAAATATGAAAAAAAAGATGAGGTTGCATGATATGAGTAAGAATATTAAAATGTAGTGGTAGTATGCATGTAATGAATGAATTGTTATGCGTGCTGCAACACATGAATGTATGATCGAGTTGACACGCAGAGTTTACGTTACTGCCTTAGCGGAGGATATGTGAGACCGCTAAGGCAGTAAAAACAAA